>JAWZYV010013564.1:0-256015 GCA_038373885.1 Cheiracanthium punctorium | reverse complement strand
TTTGTATACGTGTACATAGATTTTTTTTTTCCCCTTCCAAAACCTGCTAAAACTTCTCTATACTCACTCTTGAATTTGTAATGTTCTCCCCTTATGGCATCTAGTGTGTTATTCAATGGAAATTTTTGCCAAACTTATAAATAAAATGAGGAATAATTTTAAAAATCATGAGATTAAAAAAAAAAAAAAAAAAGGAAGAAAGAAAAATTGAGTCTTAAGGAGGAATAAAAAAGTGTATTTGTTAAACAAATAAGAGCTACAACGAAAATCCAATCTTTTTTTTTTTCCATACGAATTTATCCTAAGGAAACAGATCAATTAAAACCATAGACCATCTCTCCCATCTCGTTATGTCTCGTTCCATCCGGATCATCAATCACTTTCAAAACTCCTCCTCTCTTAGAAGGGAAACGAGAGGGCCAGTGATTTCACCCAATAGCTAGACCCTGTGCCCAGATTCCTTGTCCCTGATGTTCCGCACACTCTGTAGTACAGGTTCCACGTATCTATGGTGTATTATATCTATGGGAGGGCACCCCCACACATCGGCCTAGATCCCACATGTAGATAATTGGTGATAATCCCACAACATCATTGTCCCACTGTGCCCTGTAAAGGGGCCCAATTAGACAACTTTAGTACCTTTTGAAAATTATTATTTTTTTTACAGCATAAAATAAGGAATAATTCTGAAAAAAATTGCAATGAAAGCTGAAAGTTGTCAAAATATTATTCTGTATTTAATTGTGAAAAATCCGCGATTCAAAAAAATTCTCTGAAAATGTGGGAAATGTGCCAGCAAATGGAGTGCCATCTCTATTTCCTTATACAGTAGAGAACCAGAAATCTGCATAGCTTGGGACCATGGCTTGCGTGGATTTCGGGCCATAAAAGATAAATCATTACATTTCTGATTTTTTTAAAAGAAAAATACTGTCTGCGAGAGCTCAGGAAATAACTAGTGGACTGTAATGGGCTGGTTCGTTGCTGTTATAATGAAACTCACCTCTTTGACAAACTTAACAAATTCTTTAATAGCAATAAGTTGAAATGACAGCGGTTGGTTCGCTGCGCATACAAAAATGCTCGCACATGGAGCTGCTACAAAAACTGAACTACATCTACTGAGATCCGAAAAGGTTTCGGTTCGTACTCTGACAGTTTTGGCGCTGGGTGCGCCCTCTCACACCCAATTCTCAAGTAAGGAGGAAACACTCCCCCGGGGATTGAAATACAAATTTCAATACTCTGAATATAGCATATGAATAATTAATATATATATATATATATATAATATGTATAAAATACAACCATAACACATCCGAATACAAAATGAAACACTATAACACACTATAAACTAGAAATATTTACATTAATTTTCAGGAGAAAGGAACTTTGTTTATTTACTCGATTGGCAACACACAAATATCGCGAACATTTCTTTTGAGGATACGTCCATCTGGCAAACGTAAATTGACAACCCGAATAATGTTGTCTTTACCCTTAAAGACTTCAATTATTCTTCCAACTAGCCACTTAGTTGGCAGTAAATTCTTCTGCCTTATCAAAACCAAAGTTCCTTCCTGTACATCACTTTTTTAAAATCTCCATTTGGAGCGTTCCTGGAGATTATTAAGATAATCTCGCTTCCATAATGTCCATATACGCTGTGAAAATTTTGCAATCTTTTGCCATTTTGATAGTCTGTTTTCTGGTACATCAAACCACGGTTGAGCAGGCACAGATGTTATTGGCCTACCTATTAGAAAATGGCCAGGCGTTAGTATTTCAAAATCGTCAACTTCTGGTGACATCGGAGTAAGCGAGTGGGAATTTAAGACTCCCTCAATTTCTGCTAATATAGTTAAAAATTCTTCCAAGGTTAAACTTTGATTACCAATCGTACGCTTCAGGTGGAACTTAAATGGCTTTACTCCCGCTTCCCAAATGCCACCAAAATTTAGCGACTTTGGGGGAATAAATTCCCACTCAATGCCTTCTTGAGCTAAAAAGTTGCTCAATTCCTCATCTGGGGCGATCACTCTTTTAAGAAGGGTTTTTAGCTCTAAGTTAGCTCCAATGAAGGTCTTAGAGTTATCTGACATCAATTTGACACATTTACCTCTTCTACTAAAAAAACGTTTCAAACTCGCAATAAAGGCTTGAGTTGTCAAATCGGATACAAAGTCTAGATGTATGGCCTTTGTACATAGGCACACATACACTACCACATAAATCTTATTGAAAACACCCTTCCGTTGATTTTTAAATTTAACAAAAAATGGACCGCAGTAGTCAACTCCTGTTCTAGAGAACGGAAAACTTCGACTGATGCATTCTCTTGGCAGATTGCCCATTATTTGAGATGTGATTACAGGTCTGTTTTTATAGCAGATAACACAGTCGTGTACTATTCTGCGACAGTTATTCCGACCATTGAGGGGCCAGAACTTCTGCCTAACGTGAAATAACAACGCTTGTGGGCCTAAATGAAAGTATTTCAAGTGGAAGTATTTTAAAATGATTAGTTAATTGATGATCCTTAGGTAAGATCATTGGAAATTTTGAAGAATAAGGCAAATCCGATTGAGATAAACGCCCTCCAACTCTTATTATTTTCTCCTCATCCAAAAAGACATTTTGGGATGCGAGTCTGCTCTTACCTGGGACAGGATCACCCCTTTCCAGGCATGTGATTTCTTCCTTAAATGCACCCTGTTTAGCAGAGCGAATAAAAAATGTTTCTACTGACCTGAACTCAGAACTTCTTAAAGGCCCACTTTTTTTATCCTGGGGATGTTTACAATTAAAAATAAACCTAAAAATAAAACTGCATACATGAACATAGCTGCCAAGTGTTCCGTTTTATACGGATTCGTTCCGTTTTTTGAGCTTTGTTCCGTAAATACGTTTTTAAGTCAAAATGTTCCGTTTTTCAGCTTCTGTGTAAGAATTTTTAAAAATTATAAGAAAAAAGGAAAATTGTGTACATATTTAGCTTTTGGTAAATCATTTATCCCTGAAGACAAGTCAATAAATTTAATTGAATGATATTTATCTTATTATTCTTTCAAGTATTTATTACATTAAACATTTAAGTGTATTGTAGAAACTGAGCTAAGTTAAGTATATTTTATTTTTATAAATTAATGCTTATATATGCACATCACCTCTCTACACCTGATAATTTAATTTTGTTAATGTAAGATCTTTAATTGTATATTTAATCATACATTTCATGATCACACACTTTGTTCCTTATTTCTGATTTTATGAGCACGTGCTGTGTTCCTTATTTCTGATTTTATGAGCACGTGCTGTGTTCCTTATTTTTTTCTTGGAAGGTTGGCAGCTATGCATGAATTAATTTCACATATTCATTAGATATGTTAAGAATGTAATTAAACACAGATGCATCATTTCTAACTGTTAATGAAGTTAAATCATCAGTGAGTGATGAGTCAGTACTACAGTTTTTTCTAAGTTCACATTTATACAGTTTCTGATCGGGAACCACTACACTTTCACTCCTTGGAATGTAATCTTTACTTAGGAAATTCGATCCGTTCCACCACTTGGAATTTCCTACAAGATTTTCACAGCTGATGTCTCGGGTGAGAAGATCGGATGGATTCTCTGGACCTGGACAATGAAACCAGTTGGACGGATCTGTTAGAGTTTGGATTTCCTTGACGCGATTCGCAACGAAGGGTTTCCATTTGCTGGCTGAACCTTTGATCCAAAACAGCGTAATTTGTGAGTCAGTGTAAAGGTTCATGGAAATCGGTCCCTTTCGGTGCAACACTTGGTATACCTCCTTAGCCAGACGTGCAGCTATAATGCGCCCATTAATTCTAGGCGTGGGAGAGACACCTTTTTCAGGGGTGCCACTCTAGATTTGGCAGTTACCAAATTTAGTGATGATCCATGCACTGCAGTTACTTGTAAATACACGGCAGCGCCGAAGGCTTTGGGACTAGAATCAGCAAATATATGTAAAGTCAGTTCCTTGTTGCAGTTATCTGAAGCTTTAAAAGGGGTTCGTGGTATTCGTAGTTTGGTTAGCTGTGGAAGTTCGGAAACCCACTGTTCCCAAATCTTTAAAATGTCGGTAGGCAGTCGTCATCCCAAGACGCCTTCCTAATCCATAATTCTTGAAAGAGGCATTTCAATCTGATCATAAAAGGCGATATGAGACCAAGAGGGTCGAAAATTCTTCCTGCTGCTTGCAATATGCCACGTTTTGTATTTTTTGCATTACTTAAAAATTTTAACAATTTATCAATGTCCATCACAAGAAAATCCAGTTCAGGTTGCCACGATAATCCTAAGACTTTGTGCAATTGGTTTTCGGTTTCATTCGAGGATTGAGGTAAGATACTAAATCCTAGATTTTCCCATGTTTTCATAAGTAATTCGTCATTAGAAACCCACTTTCTTAAATTCATGCCAGCTTCTGACATTATTTTGTGAGAGTCTTGTGAAATAATCAACGCATCTTCGATTGTGTCAGCACCGGTGACAACATCGTCAACATAAAGTTATTAAGCACCTCTGTTGCTACAGAGTATTCTTTCTGAAATTTAGAAACGTGCTCCTTGATGGTAGCTGAAAGTAAAAAAGGACTTGCGTTCAACCCGAATGTCAAGCGTTGAAATCGGTACACAAGAGTACTGAAATTGTCATTATTTGCAGGATTATTGTTTATGAAAAGAAATCGTAAAGCGTCTCTGTCCTTTTTATTTATAGAAGTCTGAAGAAATGCCTTCTCAATATCTGCCAACATGGCGATTTTATTGAAACGGAAATGCATTAATAAATGAAAAATATTTGGATTTAAATTACTTCCTGCATCTAAACAATCATTAAGAGACAATGATTGTTTAGATCTTCATGAGAGCTGGCATCGAATACGATGCAACATTTTGTGTATACGCTATCCTGTTTGATCACCGTATGATGTGGTAAATAAAATACAGGTCTATCAGGTGGCCTTTCCAAAGTAGGAACAACTTCGATTATGTTTTTCTCTAAATACTCATCTAATATTTCTCTATACTGATGAAAGAGTATTTTCACGTCTCATTCTTTTAACGAGAGCCTTAAGTCGCCTTTCCGCGATATCCAAATTATCTTCTAAAACTGTCCAATCCCATATCAAAGGGAGACCAATTTCATATCTATTATCCTTATATGCCAAAGTTTCACGGAACCTATCTAAAGCCTGAATGTTGTCAACATTGTTAGGATCATCCCTTATTCCTAAATTTTCAAGTTCCCAGAATGCCTTTAAATCAAATTCACATTGATTTTCCAACAAATGACATTTAGATGTGGGACCTAGATAGTTCAACATTCCCGTAACCACTCAACCTAAATGAGTATTCTGCAAAATGACCGAGCTATCGTTAACTCTAATCTGACCATTCAATAACAATTCGTAAAACACATCTCCACCTAACAAAATTTGAACCCGCTGGGGCTTATAAAATTCAAGGTTAACATACGTCAAGTTCTGCGGCAAACGCAGATTAGAAATGTCAATCGGTCCAGAAGGGGTTAAGTCTGTGATTTTTGGCATGACTAACATATTTGTTTTCCAAAAATCTCCCTCCTTATTAGAGATCTCCACCTGAATTCCCTTCTTAACCCTGAAAGTAGAGCTATTCAATCCCGTGATTAATGAATTAACATTATAGTTTCTTAAACCTAAAACCTCATTCGTTTCGTAACTTGCTAGAGAAACTTTGCTGCCGCTGTCTAATAGTGCATAGAAGGGTAAAAAATCCCCACTTATCCCTCTAATATAAACTATCGCTGTAGTCAGTAATGCATTGGAACATGCAGCAAACATATTGCTTGTTAACTGATAACAGTTTGACTGAGTGATTGACCTACTTTCTTGCAGGGGCCCCCCCGCTGCTCTGAGCATGGGTTGGAGATTCGACGCCAGTGGTCTGCAAACTGTTACATTTTTTCTCTTCTCGTCCTGCCAAATTTGCATTGGAAGGGGCAATACTTTCTTTTTCAACTCGTGGATTTGCAGCTGTCGATTTATTGCAAATTGTGCTGTGGTGATTTGAAAAACATTGTTTACATTTGTTATTTAATTTCACGCAAGAGGTGACCTTATGGGTTCCTAAGCAATTCCAGCAAAGTTGAAATCTACGAACACAATTTAGCCTATCTGGTAAAGATAAATCTAGATAACGCTTAGATTTGAACACAAAATGGGGCAGATCACATATAGGACAGAGCACCTTTTCATTTTGCAAAACAAGACTTTTTGCTTCAAAAAATATTCTTGTTTGGGTTTTGGTACTAGAACACTACATAATGGAACATTGTCCAGAGCTTGGCTTCGCCTTAATAAAAAATCTATGAAGTTATCCCAGTTAGGTATTTCATTACAGTCTAGTGTCATTTCATAACTCTTCCTAGATTCTTTGTCGATTTTCTGATGCACAATATTCATTAAGATGGCTTCTGATAAACTATTGTTTTCTAAGCCTAGTTGTTTTAATGCTCTTAAATGACTCGGTAAATTGTCTACTAAATTTCGTATTTCTTTGGCACTTTCAATTTTGATTTTACTAAGATTTAGAAGCTCTGATACATGACCGTTTACTATTAAGCGTTTATTTTCGTATCTCTTTTTTAATGCTTCGAGTAAGGATGAATATGAGTAATCTATGTTTTGCAACTGTTTTGCAGGACCTGTAAGAGCCAAGTGCAAATAGAAAAGCTTCTGTGCTTCCGTTAAGTCGATATTTTCATCAATGAGAGTCGTAAATTGCGATTTAAAATTCATCCACTCTATATAGCGCCCAGAAAATTGGGGTAATGCTATAGAAGGTAACTTGATTTTTGTACAATTTGAACTATTACTTTCATCAGTAACCGCATGATTATTCAATAGAGCAGAACTAGGATTTAATAAATCAAGTAATCTTACCTCAATCGCCTCTAGTTGGTCTTCAATTTCGTTAATGGAATTCTCAAACTGGTCGAGCTCTTTATCATCTATAGTTGAAAAGCATTCATTACGCAGCTCATCTATTTTCTTCAGGCCTTGCGCCGTATTAAACTTGAGTTCAACTTCTCGTTGCAACATCTTTTCGCCAGCTAATGCATTCAATATTTTGGTTAATTGTCCCTTAATACTACCTCTCTTCCTGCTAAGAACAGCTGTTGGGCTTAGCTTGGACATCTTGGTGCTAAACTGTAGGAATCTTTCGTACTAATTGAAACTAACAGCTCTCTTGCGAAGTACGGACCACAAAATGTCCGCGAGAGCTCAGGAAATAACTAGTGGACTGTAATGGGCTGGTTCGTTGCTGTTATGAGTGAAACTCGCCTCTTTGACAAACTTAACAAATTCTTTAATAGCAATAAGTTGAAATGGCAGCGGTTGGTTCGCTGTGCATACAAAAACGCTCGCACATAGAGCGGCTACAAAAACTGAACTAGATCTACCGAGGGTAAAAAACACTCAAATTACTGGTGTTAAACGATAAAGTAAATAAAAAACTTTGTAAAAAACACACATAAGAAGTTATAGGTAAGAAAATGCGCATGCTTCGGTCAAAAATTGTTTTGACCTTCATCAGTCAAAGCCCTTCGTCGTAAGGAACACAGGGAACTGAAAAGAGATAAACAAGCAAGCAAGTTGCCACAAGGGGCAAGTTGCCCCTTGTGGCAACTTGTTTGCTTGTTTATCTCTTTTCAGTTCCCTGTGTTCCTTGCGACGAAGGGCTTGGACTGATGAAGGTTAAAACAATTTTTGACCGAAGCATGCGCATCTTCTTACCTATAACTTCTTATGTGTGTTTTTTACAAAGTTTTTTATTTACATCTACAGAGATCCGAAAAGGTTTCGGTTCGTACTCTGACAGTTTTGGCGCTGGGTGCGCCCTCTCACACCCAATTCTCAAGTACGGAGGAAACAAATACAACTGCAATGAAATAAGAACACAGTCAAAAGTATTTCATGTGTTTTTTCACATTAAACACAAAATCACAGGAGAAAAAATAAGAAGTTACATGAAGACTAGCAAAGCAAATCATTTCAAAATTTCCTTTTTGAATTTTGTGAACATGTTCTATGGGGATTTGTTTTTAAATGTTTTTTTTTTCTTTTCTACTTTCAGTTTCTTTCTTTCTTTTCTTTTTTTTTTTTTCTATCTTTTATTTATTTATTTTTGCAAATTGTATTCTATCATTAATTCTTGTTTTGTTACAGAACTTTGCTATTCTAAAATTTTAAGGTATTCTTCTCCTCCTTTAAACTTTTATCAAATGGATTTTATTATTATACCCAAGTTTTCATCAGAATCATATATATCTGGATTCAAAACACTTTTCAACAATTTCATCATTAATGGATGACTGCAAATTTCATTATTTACATCAGAAAGATGTAAAGAGAAGGTGTGCAGATTTCGCTTTCGAGAGAGAAGGTGTGCGGATTTCGGATGTTAGCAGATTTTAGGCCCTCGACTGTATTTACAAAATTTTATTCCCTGTAAATTCAAGAGAGGAGCTGACTCTTGATATACAGAAATTATGGTGCATTCAAATATAAATGAAGGATTTGCATAAAATCTAAATTTTTCCAATAAATGTAAATTTATTTTTTAGTTATATAGCCATAATTTATCTTGATTATAGTTCTATAAGTATTTTTAGTTTACAGCAATGAACTTGCAACTTTAAATATAACAGCCACGATAGATATAAAAAAAAATTATAGTCATTATTGGTGTATTCTAATGCAATTTTGATGAATTTATATCCTTTATTCCTGGATCATAGTGCGGCATTTAAAGGGTTAATTGTAAAAATAGATCTCCAAATTATTAAGCATGTTTTTATTTTCAAACATTTAAAATACCCCGTTTAAATATTTTGTTATTACCAAATTAAAACAAAAATTTTAGAGTAAAACATCCACACAAGTTAATACATATACAGTTTAGGAAGCATGCTGGAAAATTTGTAAATACATATTATTTTATATTATCTACCTATATTCATTTTGCTATGCAAATTTTATTCTTAAGCAGGGTTGGACGGTATTTACCGTCTGATGGTATTTACCGGTTTTTACTATGGTCTTTGGAAAAACATGTTTTTACCAGGGTTTTTACAACCTTTGAGAAAAACTTATTAGTTTGACAATTTTTTCACTTTTTTGAAGATTTACCATTGGCTACCTCAAATAGTAGCCAATGACAGAGGTTCTGCTCTCGAAACTGGATGGTGGGAGATGCCAGGTTTATATCCCGGTCTTGCTTGTTGATCTAGCTGTTCGGAGTTTCCCCCCTTTTTTTTTTTTTTTTCAAAAACTGCGCATAAATACTGGCTAGGATCCCTTAGAAATAGGAAGGTATTCCCCTATAGGACTAGGACCCTAGTGCAGTTAATCGGCCTTAATCCACAAGCAAACAATGAAGATTTATCTGCCATTTTTTCATTTTCTCAGATATAAAAGTTCAGGACATTTAATATTACTTATTTCCATTTCTATATAACAATATGCACCTAATTCAGTGTCTGATTTGGTAAGTAAAGAATGCTATACAAAAATAGTTCATTTTAAAGAATATAATAAACACTGAAAACTTTCATCCATGTTTTCATCTTACAAGAATTCAAATTTATAGATAATGTACATTTATCATTATCAAACTTATTAAAACTATTATGAGAAGGCACATTACAATATTTATTACAATTATGTAATGCAGGCTAGTTTAATAATTTTTACTTAAAGGAAAATTGTAAATATACTTTTATTACACTTAACTTATCTTAATCATTTTAATGAAAACCAAATGCTTACAAATATTATTTATTGCATAATGTAGTTTGCATCATCAGGATGTCCTGATGATGATATATCCCCATCAATTACATGAAAATACAGTTTTATAAATAGCATTAATATACAGTTCATGACTCAGGGAGTTTATTGTATCATTAGGTTTTTACCCCTTTTCCCCAGGTTTTTATCAGTAAAAACCTAGTTTTTACCATGCCCTGGTAAAAACCAGTTTTTACCGGTAAAAAGCCAACCCTGTTCTTAAGAAACATGTTTTTCAGAGTTGCTTAAGCCATTTAGGTTTAATGTTTGTAAAAGTGGGAATTACAGTACAAGAAACTAATTTTTTTCAATTCTTTATTATAATTAGTTTGTTATTGAAGCTGTTGCAAACCATATGATGAGTTTAGATTTTGTCAAGGAACAACAAAAAACATAACATCTTATTATTTGCAAAAATTGAAAGATTTTGTCCACGCTATTTGATATTTATTTTACTTTTAAACATTAAGAGATCTGCTGGCAGAGAAAATAACTGTATACAACAAAGTATGTAAAAATATTTATTGCATAATTGCTGGAATTATATTCCCCTTTCCTCTTAGTCTGCAACCAGTAAGATTTCATAAAAGTACTACTATATTCATACAAACAGTTAAAATATGTAGTGTGAAAGTCTTAGTGCTCCAGCGTTTTATGCCATAACATTCTAAATTGATTTCTAATTAAAAGCAGTAGAGAAAGGGAAATATGTTATTAATTTCACCATTTACAAGAGGTAAAATGCTTTAGCGTGTTAGCTATAGAATTTATTTATTATTACTAAATAATTACTATTATTACCATGAGCTCAGAGCAAAAATTTTGGGGGAGGGACACAATTGGAATTCAAGAGTTTAAAAGCAAAATTTTGATACAAATGCCTCAAATGAAAGGATTTTGAGACAAAGATTGGAGGGGGGGGCAATTCCCCTCCTCTAATTGCTTAAGATTATTATTGTGTTTTTCCTTGAGGGATATATTAAGCTGTCTTTATCCAGTGTTTAAAAGTGCATCTTGTGCTACCAATGCTGAAAAAAAGAGAACTCTTTTCCTTTCGAAACGTTTGGTGAAATTAGTGCCATTTTATGATTATTTTAGATTTTAAAGAATTTTTACTCTTTAAATAAAAAAAAAAGGAATAAAATATAAATATATTTTCTCCCAATTAGTTATACCAACAGTCAAGTGTTTTTTTAAATTTTCATGTAAAAGAAAAATCTGAAGGGAAGAAAATACTGATGTTACAAAGACATTTTATTTATTGATTTATCAATATCTTTGCTTATCTTTTACATGCCAATGTTCCTATTTCGGAACATCATGTTTACTATTTTTATGAAATTAAACTGTTGTATCTATCAGTTTGAAAAAAATACTGCTTATTACTGAAAGTCTGATTGCTTTTATGATATATTATTTATTTTTCAAACGTAAAAATTTCTAAAAATCGACTTTGTTAGAATTTTCACTGTACACAAGAAAAAAAAAATCTCTAAAATTCCCAACAATTCAAATTTCCAAAAAAAAATTTCTCTATTGTATTACCAAAGGATAAATTCAAAGGGATAATAAAAGAAATTCAAATAATAGCAAGATATCTTTTCTCAATCTTGCATAAAAGTACAATATTCCAAAAAAGAAACATTGGCATGTAACAATATACAAAATCAGGGGTATCACATGTATGTGTTGCTTTATTAGATTTTAATACATTCAGTGCTTATATCTGCTAAACATAAGTCTGACAAAGGTATTAACATATGTTACTTATTTTTGTTTCGTGAAGGACTGGAGGGAGGGGGGGGGGTAAGGAGAAGTTGTCTTATCTCTCACCCTTTAACTGGTTAGTTAGTGCTGCATTCCTCTGATTTGAACTCAGACAGCTGCTTGTTTCTTCTGTTAGCAATGAAGGTGTGTGCTTTAGAAGAGTTTATTTATTTAAGTCCTTCTTATCTAGAGGGAACATGTGGGAGGGAGTGAGATCAAGGGCACGTTCGATAATTCACCGGTTATGCACCAGTACATGACCAGAGCATTCGAAAAGGTGAGGCATTGGGCAGAGCTCTAAAAATAACAGTGTCATGGGTCCAGACCCATAGGACCACCACCCTGGGTACGGCCTTGGTCATCAGTCAATCCTTTGATCTTTTGGCAGCTGCCTCTGTACTCGCAAATGGTCTTTTAACAAATGTCCGGGAGAACCAGTCTCACTAAAAATTCTCTCGCGTTAAGTTTTCAAAAGATTACTGAAATTGAGAGAGACCTACTAATACTAACACAATGCAAAAATGCTGCACTTTTATTTAGGCTGCTGTCACCAATCCACTATCCCTGAAAGTCAAACAAGAGGACTTTCTTTGTCATATTGATGGCCAGTGGTAATTCACATGTCTATGACCATAGACAAATGGTGATTCATTCAAGGCCATAGCCAGGGGGTGGACCAGGGGCTCCGGTTCCCCCCCCCCCCCACACACACACACTTAAAATTTTATTAACAAAATAATAATGATAAAGTTTGTGAACAATTCGTCTTTTCACTGTTTGGTCCTCCTCCAAAACTTTTGGAGCCTCCCTGAAGTTTTTTTCTGGGTTTGGCCCTGGATTCATCTATGTGTATGACAAATCAGATATCGAAGTGGAAAGTACATCTGCAAAAAGCATCGTGAGAAATCTCTTGATACTTCATTTGGGTTTCGCCAGGTGGTTATACTCGATATTGTGCAGTTCCAAGATACGAGGTGAATAAAAATGGAGAAAAAGCAAAAACTTCTAATCACTCAATTTGATCATTTAAATTGACAGTGAGAAAACAAGTGACCTGAATATTTATGAAAACACTGCTGTGTGTACCAAAAAGGATTGTATTGAGAGCTGCGATGCAACAAACCAACCACCCACTTCTGAGAATGATAAGCAGATAAGTTCAATTTAATTATTTAGAACTACTGCCTGCATGTAAATCTTGATTGTGTTAGTCAAAGTGTTACCTCCTCATTTTGATGCCACAAGCAACAGGCTTGGTGTGGGACTTATCGCAGCTAAATTGTTATAGTTAATTGAAAAAAACTTTAATGCTGATGAAGGGAGGCTATTTAGCTTCTTGTAACGTGTGTACTGTTTATTTTTACTGTTCTATATGTTTATACAAAGTACCAATTTTATTTAAACTATGATTTTTTGAAGTAAATGGTGGTTATACTCGATATTGTGCAGTTCCAAGATACTAGGTAAATAAAAATGACAACAACCAGTGGTCTGTTTTTAGCCTTTTTTAAAAATTAAAACTAAAAAAGAAAATGCTCGCTAAAGCCAAAAAAAAAATATGGACTCAGATTTAGTGATTATGACATCCTGTTTGTTTTTTGCATGGTGAGTTTCTAAATGTCTGTTTGCATTATAAAAGATTTGCTGTTGTATATTGTTTAAACAAATGTATTTTTGTTTTTTATGTGCATTTCAGAACGTTTTGTAAAATTTTGTGTGTCTAATAAGGTCCTGTATCAACGCAGTTTTTGTTTTAAAGATCAGGTGTCAATGCAGACAAAAATTGGGTCAGTTTTGCAGCTTCTTCACAAAATTACAATCAGTTGAAACAAACCCTTCACAAAAATATAGTCCATTAAAATGGCCCTTTATTGGCATTTTACCCTGCATTTTAATTTGTTTTTATCAATTATTTTAACAAAAAAAGTTACTTTAGAAAAATTGGTATGAAAATTTACAAAAATAAGTGTTGAAATTTACAAAAATAAGTATTGAAATTTACAAAAATAAGTGTTGAAATTTACAAAAATAAGTGTTGAAATTTACAAAAATAAGTATTGAAATTCACAAAAATAAGCAATTTTCACAAAAATGGGACCCTGGAAAAAATTCTTGGGTCAACTTATGAAGATGTTAGAGGCAAATACACTGCTTGTAAATTTATTTCCAGAATGGCCAAATAACCTTCTATTTAACATATGTCAGTATTTTTAGTTTTTACACATTTTATAAATAAAAGTGAACAAGTGTTATATAACTTAACCTAGCTTAGAGGGAAACATATTGAAGCTTTGAGGATTTTACTACGTTCTGCACCAGCTGGAACAAAAAATCAAAATATAAAAGTATGTATTATGTGTGTAACCTTTTTATTTATTTTAAGATGAAAAATTTAAAGGTTATCATTAGTTTCTTTAAGTGTATTTTTCTTCTGTCATATTTTGCCCTATTTACCAGCATATAAAGTTTTTTCATATTTGATTAATTTTATAGAGTGTCCCAAAAAAGGTAGTAGTAGGCTTTAATTCTTTATCTATTACAGATAAGTGGACAGTGTAAATTGAAAAAGTGTTCAAAATAAGACTCCGCAAAAAAAAATTCCTCTCGTTCATTTTCAAGAAGTTACTTTTTTAATTTGCATACAACCCACATACAAAACAATTCCCATTTAAAAATGTGCTCCCTACACTAATGAGGTGACATGAAATTTGAGAACTATACCTTAAAAAGTGTCAAAGATATGAAGACAATTATAATGCTGACTTAAACCACTTTTCAATGGCTCTCGAAGGTAAAAAATCACGTCGAATGATTGCATTTCAGGGGTCGTACAAATATTACAAAAGAACCTTTTTTTCCACTCTTCCAATAAACGTTTACATTCAAAATCATGTACTGTCCACCTCCAATAACTTGGCACTCAGGTTACCAGCCTTCGAACGTGCTGATTTGTTGAAAATAGGTGAAGGGAATGAAGAGTCCCTTCGCATAATTAACTGAGGGACCCCACAATCAGTGCCTTACTGCACTCACGGTGTGAAGTGGAAAAGGAAGATGTTCTTCGAAAAGCACACAATGACCATGAAATTCCATTCTCTTGGTGAAGAGGACATTTGCCAATTGCCCACTAAGGGAATAGGGGGAAAGTAACTTCTAACCTGAGGTCCAGTACAGGAAATGAATTCCTGTACAGGCTCAAGTCCCAAGTTATCGGGGGTGAACTGTACAGTTCCCGATCATTTTTTTTTTTTTTTTTTTTTTTAACGATATCTCTGGGACCTTATATGATGTATGGCTCAAATTTGGTACTTCACCTCAGTAGTGTATGGGGCACATTTTACTAACTGGGAATGTTTTGTGCAGGGACCATACACGAATTAAAGTGTAACTTTTTGTAAATAAACGAGAGGATTTTTTTCTTAATGGAGTCTTATTTCTGACCTTATTTTGAACATTTTTTTCAATTTACACTGCCCACTTATCTCTAGTAGATAAAGAATTAAAGCTCGTTACCACCTTTTTCAGACACCCTGTATATCAGATCAGCCAGATTGCCAAGTGCTCATATTTTGCCTGAGTTTCTCTGATATTTTTAATTTGCTCTTGAAATCTGAAAATTGACAAAAAAAAAAAAGATTTTTTTCTCTTCAAAACTTATTTCTTAGAGGCAGGGAGAAAATTTCAATATTTTTTTCTCCTTTAAGTGACTATCCCCCCCCCCCCCCCCGCATTGCATTATTAAAGTTTCCGGTACCTAATGATTAAAAATTAACCCTTAGTTTACATTTTTTTATGTATTTTTTTAATTATAAATTAATTTTATTTAAATTCACTTATGATTTTCTCAAAGTTATTAATTTTTAAGATCAAATCTACTTCAAAGATGTACATTTGAAATGTGTTTATAAAATACTTTATTAATGAAAACTATACCATGGCTGCCTGAGCAGACAGCCATGTTATAACATGCTGTTTCACTAGTTTAAAATAGTTGTTTTAGTTACTACTGCAGTATTGTGTAAAGATTATAGTAGTCACATATTGAAATCAAGATGTAAAAGTGAAATTTTTCTAAAATTTCAAAATTAATGTTTGAAGTGAATTTTTTTAATTTTATTTTTTTTACAAAGTTCTCCCTCTCTTTTGATGCTATGCTTATGCCACCATATAAATTTTTATATTGTGAAAGGATGCTCCTGTATTTTACAATTGGATTTTGGTATCTCTGCATTGTGTAGAGGCAGTAGGTTTGACATTGTAAGGTTTTTCTTTCAGTGATACTTCCTCATCACTACTACTGTCCGAGCTTTCATCGAATGGTTTAGTTGGTTCCAGCATGACCAGTGATGTAAAATATCCGGGTATTTATTTTCAAGGATAAATACACGGGTATATACCCAAAATGGGTATTTACCTGGGTATTTATTTTTGAATTAACACTATTGCTTAAAACAAGCTTGTATTGGCAGTTAAGGATATTCTCACACACACACACACATACATATATATATATATAAAGTATAAACTAATTTAAAAAAAAGAAAAACGAGAAACTTAGGAACCATTTACAACTTTTTAATTTCATAAAACTTTAAAAAATATAATTATGCAAAGTAGCTATATAATACATGTTGAATAAAATATTTGATTAAATACAGCCTATAAATATAACTGTTGGAATAAAATTGTAAATCGTAAGGTCCTTACGATATAGTTTGCCCATATATGTACTACATTTTTATGTTAAATTCTTTGCTAAATGGAAAAAACCATGTTTATATGATCAAACTAAAATTAGCATACTCATTAATTTAATACTTTGCCATTATTTTCAAAAAATTGGGTTTATTGCATAAAAGCTTTGCTGTCCAAAGTGCGCATGAATACTTGGCAAACAGTGCAATACGGCACTCGCAGCTTTTCATACACTGTCAGGTTAGATTGAAAAAGAGTATAGAGAGCTTGAATTGTCAATTAGTGTGGCATATGAAACCATTCTCACTCAGACACTACAGGCTGTGGTGACTGATATAATTTTTCCTATTGCTTGTGACATCTCTGTATGCTGAACGATGAACGTTTTAAAAATTTGTACTGTGACTGCTTGAAGAAAACGAATATACTGATACATGGTAATACGAGCTTTACGATGTGCAGCAAGACTGTTAGCAACTATTGTAATTACTATTTCAAAAATTCTGTATCAAAATTTTAAAGCCTGTATAATAAACATGCTGTTTGCTGCATTCTTACCTGGAACTTTGTTTTTGACATTTTTAATTTTAAAACAAAGGTTTTAATCTCCTGGATGTGTCCTGTTTCAGGGTTGCTGCCGATCAAGGAGAAAAGGGAAAATCTGGAAAAGTCAGGGAATTTCATTTTTTGCAAAAAAAAAGTCAGGGAAAATGTACATTTTAGCCCAAAACATGGAAATCACATAATGACTTGCTAAATTATCAGAAATCTGTATTTGTAAACAATATCAACATTTAACCTTACTTTAGGAAGCTGGAAATATTAAGAAGGTATCCAAAATTGACGTCCTAAACTTAAGAAATAGTCTGGATTTTTATCGCAAACAAGTCTGGAAAACCTGGAAAAGTCAGGGAATTTTTTTTCAGAAATTGAGTAGCAACCCTGTGTTTTTTTTGATACATCCTTATGTCCAGCAAAATTTTCAAAATGTTCATCATTCGGCATACAGAGATGTCACAAGCAAACAGAAAATGAAATTAGTCATCACATCCTATAGTGTCTGAATGGGAATGTTTTCATATGCTGCACTAATTGACAATTTAAACTCTCCAGCATGTTGGGAGAGTTCAGGTAGTGTCCTTCAATCTGGAGATAAATGCATGTACAGCAGGGTGCAAATTGACAGGGGGTGTTTGGGATCGTCCCAGATAAAGAGTGCGATATCATTGCCAAGAGAAATATTGATTCCTGCCAGAGATACTCTTTATCCCCTTCTGAAGAAATATAAAATTAAACTCTGTCCCTTCAAGTTCAACAGTACCCAGCGATTTTAAGTATTGAGAGTAGAAATTCTTTTCTTTACTAGACAAAGGAGCAAGTTACAAACATCCTTTTAAAATCGATATACACGTGCCTGATGCCGCTTCTCATTCTGTAACTGGGATTAGGTTTCTAAGGAAGACTGTGCAAAATGAAGGAACAAGCACTGCTCTGCTTCGAGCCAAATTTGACGATGGATGTACAATCGACAGGCAGGAATCTATGTAAATAGAAAATCGGAGGGTTGACTTATGTTTGAATTTTAAGTCACTTCCCAGACATGTGGACGGCTGCATTTGTGATGTAATATCTAATATATTATGTGAGTGGAGGACCGTTTTCTTTTTTTTTTTCTTTTCAAATATCCTCTCTCCCCCCTGGAGAAAATGTTCAATTCGCACCCTGATACACAGACTATCTTTAAGCATAAGGGGGGCGGGGTCATAGATGTAATCTTAATGTTAAAAGGAAAAATTTTTTGTTAAAAGTTATTAATGCATGGATCTTAGGTTGAAAAATATTCGACAAGTGGGACTGGAACCCCCGACTCCCCTCCCTGCACGTACGCAACAGGCAACAGATGAAGCTGCAAGACAAAATCGATCAACCATCATTATGTATTAGAAGAGGTCTGTGCTGCACGAAAATTCGTGGCGGCAGTGTACCAACCTCGGAAACCCAGTGCTGCGCCGCGGCATGGGAAAATATTTGTAAAAGAACATAAAGAATATGGGAGTATGTGCACAAACACACACTCGCACAGGGATATATATATATTTGTGTATAAATTGACATTAAAATGACTTTTTTTTAAGACCATGAAAACTACTCTTGAGTATGATGTTGTTGTATTGTGTTGTTGCGGGATTATGGCCAATTAGCTACACGTGAGCTCTAGGCTGAGGGGTAGGGTGTCCTTCGTAGGGGTCTTTCTAAGCGATCCTATCCTGTATCTACGCTAAGTTATAAAAGAAACCATGGAAATCTAATGACTTCTGACAAACTTTTACAAAAATGGAATGTAGATGAAAGGGGGGGGGGGGCATATCAAGATGTTCTGTAAAAATTTATGAAAATGACTGCTTTTTATCAGGAATGAGATTCTTCAGACCTTTGTCTGATTTTCAGACTTGTTCAATGTTTCATAAAAATTCCGTTTTCAATTTTTCAAAAATTTTCTGAATTTTTAAATTTTTTATTAAGGCAAAATTGTATATAAGTAGGATAGATTTAATGTCAGTAGCAATTACAATATTTATTGAACTTGAAATTCAAAAGTATTCTTGCTCAAATGTTATTCTCACATTCTTTCAGACTTTTCTCCCTCTAATGATAGAAATGGGATTTCTATTTCAAAAAATCAAGTCACCTTTTAACCTATATCTGCTCATTGTTTCAAGTCAATATCAATAAAATTTAATTTTTCAATATATTTTTATATTTTTTTCTTTTATGTTCCCAATTGGAAACATTGACCTGTAAAGGGTTAAGAAGTATTCAAAAAATAAATAAATAAATAAATAAATAAATAAATAAGCAGATGAAAGTTTAGGTTCAATTTTTTAAAAAAGTTTTGAAGCCAATTGTACGGTGTGTTAGGAAAAAACGCTATTTCTTTACTTACCTTTTATTTCCATGACATTTTATCTCTAAATTTTCTAAAGTGAAAAACGAAACTTTTGTAAACTCCTTTAAAAGTTTTCTAAGTGAAAACGTAAGTTAACTTACATTTGAAAATGGCGGTGTAAACATCGTCATATCTTTATGCCGTAATAAAAAGTTTACATTTCTCGCCGATACATGGCGCTGTTTCTAATTTGCATAAAATAACTCTTTTTTTTTTTCCTATGCAAATATCTATCGTAGTCTCGCACTAACTGGCAGATATAAAAAGGCATCACAAAGTCACTTTTCAGTGGCTGTTCTGTCTCTCTGAAAGCTCCTCCTGCGGCTGCTGTGATGTGTGTAATAAGAGATTGAGCCATGAACCGTATGGTTCAACAGATGTGATTCAACTAGAATCGGATCTGGGATCCGTGCTGATGTATCCAGGCGATTCAGTGTGATGTGTTTTTTGAATCTGAATAGATTGCCGATGATGACTTGTCTTCTAGAAAGCTTGTTTTTTGTGCTACTGAGTGAATGCTGTTTATTGTGTTGCCTTCATCTCATGTGCCTTGTGTAAGTCTATCACCGTCATCTCTGTTTCAATAAACTACAGAAAAGACCTACTTTCTCTTTCTTGTCTAAACACATATTCAAACCAAAGACTTCTACTGTGCATTTAAATGGAATGAACTTCAACTCTGCTTAAACTTTGTTCTACAGACAAAAATCAAGTAACTATTTAATCAGTCAATGACTTCCAATTTTAAAATTTTTGTTTGTTGAATAGTTTAATATAATTTTTCACGGTAGAGTTTGCCAACGCACTGGCTTAGACTTCGGTGGCAGCAGCGTGTTACCAATGCCCAGCGGTGTGGTGCAGACCTCTATGTATAAGTATAGTCATTCTTTTGAATGGTTCGATAGACATTCTTTAAGTGTGCCACTCAGCATGTAGTCACAAGGAGTTAGATCGGGAGAATACAGAGGCTTGCGATTATAGCGCCATTTGTTAATGGCTATTGCAAATACATTTCTTACATTATTAAAATTTGATGTACACACAAAATATTAATACAGTAGAAGATCTTTATAACACAAACCTCGAAACACAAGGTTTTGCATTATATGGATCATTCACTTATATCATTAAACTTCCCTAGTAAACATATTAAAATATAGCTGGAACACATAAATATAATGCTTAAAAATAATTTTTAAATACAAATACTACTTTAAAAAACAAAATGCAATTTTATTTACAGAAAAAATAAATAAATTGAAATTACCAAAAGCATAAAAGTTTAATAAAAACATATATAACATTATTTAATACGGCGGATTAATTAGTTAAAATTTTTTATTTGGGAATACCTTATTCCCCCGTACACGATATATATTTCGGTTACACACATAACCATCTTCAGTCGTTTCTGGATCTCTCACTAATGGCGGCTTCTTTTTATATCTTCTTCGTTCTTCTTCTTGAAAGTTCGATGCATGACGTCATCCCATTGAATGGGATGACGTCATGCATCGAACTTTCAAGAAGAAGAACGAAGAAGATATAAAAAGAAGCCGCCATTAGTGAGAGATCCAGAAACGACTGAAGATGGTTATGTGTGTAACCGAAATATATATCGTGTACGGGGGAATAAGGTATTCCCAAATAAAAAATTTTAGCATAAAAGTTTATTTGTTAAACAATATATTAATTTTGATTTGTTTTAGAATTCGCAGTCTCTCAACAAATAACTTTTCTTGCAGCCTGTGAACTGGTAATAATTTTACTTCGGTTACACAGTTTTGTGTTTCTAGGAATTTAAAATATTGATCTCTTATGGAAATTTCTTCAGATTCTGAAAGTGTTTCAGCTTTCTCTCCAGCATTTTATTCTGTTTCAGAATTGATTTCCTTTTGTTTTGAAACATAGGAAATAATTTCAGCACTGGTCAAGTGATTAACAATTTGTGACTTATCATCAATTACCAAAAATTCAAAATATTTTCTTCATGCAGGTTTTCAAACTGAGTACCTTCCATTTTAAGCACAATGCAGTTGTAATTTTAACTAATAATGGCTTAAATCCAATTCCAAAATTCAGTTCTAAGATAGTGTTAGACTAGCTGGAACCCGTCGAATTCGACAATCACTTTATTGACTGCAATATTCAAAAATAAATGGGAACGATCAAGAATGTCACCAAGGTCTTGAACAAAACTAACAGAAAAAATCAAAGAGCGACGCAGATGGAACATGACTTGACAGAAAGCAAACAACAGGTTTCACGCCAGTTCTTAGCAACTGTACAATAACGATGAAATGATTGAAATCTTTAAAATTTGTTTTTAACTATCTTTATTAAGTAAAAAAAAAAAGTAGATATTAAATGACGAATGAACAAATACAGTTACAAATTCTAATTGAGCATTTCGTTGAAGACGATATTTTGAGTAAAGTCATCGACCACGAAACGTCCAGGTCAGTTTTCTTAAATGATCTTGACTGCCACAGCAATCTTTGATCTAACCATTGAAAGAGTGACATACAACATTCCATGAGAAAATACGGGCGCAGAAAGGTAAACGGCAAAAGTATGAAGCGAAAATAGTGAAAATTTTCGGAATTCTGCAAGAGACAAAAAAATCTAATCAGCCAAATGGCGATCGCGCGTTCCCTGCTTTATTTGCCTTTTCTCAAGCTGCCCTCGATGGTAAAGATCCAGTATCAGACAGAAAACTCAAAAATTAAAGAAATGAAAGATAAATCGCTAACTAAAGAAGGAGTTTATAACTGCCGTCAATGTCTTAACAAACCACAATGTATTTGTATGGAGAAAAGTTTGAAAAAAATCTGAAACACTGTCATATTTTAAGTACTCACTAAAGTGCTGTATATTGAAAGCGTATCATAATCCATGCGCCGTCCCTATTTTTCTTCCTTGTTTCATTAAATTGAAAAGTGTATTTTATTCATGGCCGTGCCGTATTTTTCTTCCTTGTTCCACAAAACACTTCTTTGGAATCGAAATCTTTAGCTGCTAAAACTGTTTTACAATCTTCGCCAAGCATATTCCAACTATACTTCACCATTTTAAATACTGTTCGGAATGAGCATCATAATCCATGATTGTGCTATATTTGTCTTTCTTGTTGCATAAAACTCATCTTTGGAATTAATATCTATATTAAATTTGCCTACTAAAGCTATTTTACAACAATTTCCAGGCATGGTTTGGTTTTTAAGTTTTTTTTTCCGCAAACTTGGCGATCAATTATCAAAAATCGCAAACCTTGTCAGATTTATTCTCCCCCCCCCCCTCCTTCCGCGTTATGTGGCAAACACATTTAAAAAGATTTCCACCGTGATAGTTCATCTCTACAAAACCTGTCTACAAATCATATCAACAGAATAGAGTAGACAAAGTCTGGGCGTGAACGAAATAGTACCCTAGTGCTAATAAGCGATAAAGCGCTAAAATAAAGAAGGCTTTTTATGACAGCCAAATGTATTTAATAAACCACAATGTTATTTCTATGGCAAAAAATTGCACATTTGAAGTTCCGCTACGCCTGATCCCTTCGACTTTAAAATTTTTTTTCTTTAGATGACACATCTATGGACCAAGACCTTTTTTTAGACCTCTCAACCAAATTTCTACACATAGCTGTTCTTTCAATTTAGTGGATACCGGAAAAACATGTTTCAAATTAATATATAGAAAAAATTAAGGAAATAAGCGATAAAGCGCCAAAATAAAGAAAGCTTTTATGATTTCCAGATGTATTTAATAAACCACAATGTTATTTCTATGGTGAAAAATTCCACATTTGCCGTTCCGCTGTGTTTGATCTGTTCGACTTTTTCTATTTTTCTCTTTTGATCACACATCTACAGGCTAAGGCCTTTTTTAGACACTTTAAAAATTCTCTTACACCTAGCCATTCTCTAAATTAGTGGATACAGTAAAAACACATTCCAGATTAACAGATAAATTATAAAGCATCAAAATAAAGAAACCGTTTTTAGCTGCCAACAATGAGTTTTAATAAACCACAATGTTATTTCTATGGCGAAATATTACCAGTTTTGGCGAGTTATCGCCAAGTTTGTCGTCAAAAAATAAGTCTCCAAGACTGAACTCAAATTTTGCAATATCTGCTATACTTCGTGAGAATTTGGCCAAAGCCTTTTAATTTAGAATGTGATTAATTTTTCTTTATGGTGAAGTAATTCGAAGTCAGTTTTAATTTCTTTTTTTTAAATCATAATTGCTCTTATTCTAATCAGAATTTAGAACAACACATTTATTATCACTACATACTGTTTCCACATTTGCCACACAACATTTACAAATGGATGCAATTTCTAACAAATATTTTTCCAAATAAATCAAACCTTACGAAGCTTATGCATATCAATCGTCTGCCAACAATGGGGTTAATAAGCCACAATGTTATTTCTATGGCGAAAATTTGCACCTTTGCCGTTCCGCCATGCCTAAAGCGTTCGACTTTTTCTGATTTTCTCTTTTTTGATGGCACATCTACAGACCAAGACCTTTCTTCAAACACCTCAACCGAGTTTTTACACCCAGCCGTTCTCTCAATTTAGTTGCCGAAAGAAAAACATGTTTCAAAATAATATATAGATTGAGAAAACTCTCCTTTCCCTACTTCTCATAGACTGTTTAAAAGTATTTTACTGTTAAATTGAGACATAAGCATATTGTTGGGCAGATTGAGGGAGGCCGACAGAGGTTGTGTGCCCCTCCAACTTTGTTTAGAAAACCATTCATGCTAGAACCTTTTTTCTTTCAAAACTTAAAGAAACATAGCTATTTTTAGTTTAGAATATGGTATATGCATTCCCCCCCCCCCCCCACACACACACACACAAACACAAAAAAAAAAAAAAAAAAAAAAAACCACCTTTCGGTGATGCTATGTGTATGGCATATGATTTCGGAAGCCAAATAACAGCATAGGATTTAATATAAAACAAATCAATGTTTTTAATTTTAAAGAGGAATATCATTAAGTAAATAAACGTCTGTTTGGGAAGTCAATGGTAGAGGAGGGAGAAAGACAGAGGTTCGTTGTTCTCTTTTAAAGTAAACAGTTCTTCCTCTTTCACTGGGCAGGCCAACTGTTATGCTGATAATGAATAATGCATGCATCAGAGAAGTTGCAGAGTTCATTCTAGGATCCAAAAAGGGCACTTGTAAATAATTTTTAGGGCACATCTATTATCTTTAAGGCACCTTATTATAAAATTAATTATGTACACATAGGGTACCCCAAGGTGAGATTCATGACGAAATTTGTCAAAATAAATTGAGTGGAATTGATCGAGGCATTAGCTCCTTTATATAACAAAAATTATACAGTGGTCCATATTCCCCTCCTCCTATGCCATATAGGCACTCCCACCCTAAAAAGGTTTCAGTAATAGTCATAAAAAGCTCTCCCTTTTGAAAATATAAATTACAGCACACTTCCTATAATTCGCAACACTATAATCTGCAAAGGCCTATAATCCACCATAGATTTTGCATGTAAATAAATAATTTTACATATCACTTTTTTTTACAGACTCTGAAACGTGTGTCAAGCTGGCCGGACCACATTCCGCAAAATGGAAAAAAACATAACAAAAAATTAGTGCTAATTAGTGCTCGAACCTCGGAATTAGTGCTACTTATTTAAGCGAGTAATTCACAATTCAATGTGGTCCGGCTATCTTGACGTCAAGCTGGCCGGCCACATACAGAAAAAATTATTTTTTACCAAATTTCGATACATACAGAATTAGTGCTACATTAGTGCTGGTTGAATGCCGAATTACAGAATTAGTGCTCCGCATATAAGAAAGTTATTAAATAATCAATGGGTCATTCCATTTCAAATCAACCAGGCCATGTCACCCACCGTCTCAGATTTCTTTGAAAATTTTTATAAATGTAGCCATTAGTGTTCTAACTAACAATATAAAATTTTACTTCAATATCTCTAATACTTTTTAAGATAAAAATTATTAAAATAATGGGAAAGTGACCATAAATGGCGTTTTTGCAAACAATTATTTTAATGGTGGTTTTTCAGATAAAAAATCATAACTTTCTTTATTTTCAATATATTAAATCGAAATTTATACTAAAATGTTCACAAAGGTTTGGAGATTATAGAAAAAAATAATTTGATAGTCCTGTTTAGTACCAGAACCCCCCCAAAATTCATAAACTTTGTTTTTTTCAAAAAAATTTCATAAAAACAATAATTTTGCAAAAGCTGTTTCAGACAATGGTGTAGCTCTTAACAAAGCAAACTATTTTTTTACTTACACGTAAATGCATAAAGTAAGATAATTTAAAATAAAAACGGTGGGTATTTAAGTCCTAATAGGTTAATTTAATTAAAAACCAAATATTTTGAAGATTTTTCTTAAAATGTTATGCTGCATACAAATGTTATTATAAAATAATTTTTTATTTATTTAATTTAAAAAGGTGCTTATTTTATTTAAAAGTTAATGTGTTGTTTAGAGATCCAAAGTTATTTTACTTAAAATTTAATTTTTTTTTATTTTTAAAATATAAAACTTTTTAAACAAAATCTGAATATATACATATAGTAAATGTGTCAAAACATGGAAGTTTTCCTTTTTTTTTAATTGTCAACTTCAAGTTAAATTACCCTCATACTGACTTATTTTAGAGCAGTAATATAACTTAATTTTACTTTTTTAATGTAGACAATGCTTTGTTTATAATAGGAATGTCCTCATCTGTCAGGTAAAAATTTGGTATTTATTTATATTTAATTGAAAATTTTTTAATGTGTCATTGGAAATCAAGTTAAAATAGTTTATTAATGTTTAAATCAGTATTTTTTTAAATCAGTTTAAGCAAAAAGGAAAAAGAGTGTGTCAATAACAAATAATAAAAAAATGGGGGTTGGGGAGAAAAAGTGGAAACAGGCTGTTTTTGTTTTTGTTTTTCTCCAGAAATGATGCAACTTTTTAAGTTATTTTTATGCAATTAAGTTATCCTAATTTAGAGATTCAAAGTTTTTTAGAATGTCTCTTCAGAAGCTGTACTATGCACTTTCAAGAAAGGTTAGTAACAGTAATGAAACATGCAGAGAAAAAAAAAAATAGTGAAATTCATGTGCTGCATGGTTGGCAAATTTCCAAATTTAGATGTTGTCTCAGCCAATTTTGTAATATATATATATATTTGGGGGGGGGGGGGTAAATTGCCTGAGACATGAAGAAGGCATATCTGTATAGTATTGTTCATATATAAAACAATTATTTATTTATAAATGAAATTTATTAATTTATAATTAAAACAATTTAAAAAAAGGTTTTGTTTTTTATCAGAATTTTGTTTATTTTTACATCAGTTTAAAAGAACTATGACAGTCTCTTTTCAGTCAACAGGCTTATGGACTGTAACTAGATCAGATCACATGCTTTCTGTTTGTTGTATGGTAAGGAGCTGGTGTAATATGAGAAGATGCAGGGGGGAGATACTGAATAGTGTAGGATAGTAAAGGGGTGGGGTCCACTCCCTCTTCCAATGAGTCATCCTCTTGTTTGCAGGTGTGAATATCTCTTCCTTGGTCAGATGCTTTGAGAATTGGAATCAGTTTTGCCTTTCTTTGGTTAAGTGAAGATGTTCTTTGATTAATTTGGAATTGTTTTTGGTTTTCTCTGGGATTGTTGAAGTTATTTTAAAGAGTTAAACCAATAATCTAAAGCTAAATTATTCAGCTTGATATGTAAGCTCATTTTTGTTTATCTAATTGAAAGACTTTAAATTAGAATGTTGCTGTTTTTTTTTTTTGCACTACTACTGAATATCAGTTCCTTTTAATATGGCAGCAGAACATTCCCAAACGAGCTGTAGTATTGGAAAAGAAAATGGAACTGAATGCCATAAAAAGACTTATACTCAAGTAGAAACTGTATCAAGTACTGCATTATTAAGCCCTTCGGACTTGAATTTAATAAGTTTAAGAAGTAATGTACAATCAGAGCTTTTACTTAATATTTGTGAACATCACAAATTATTTTATTTGGATAAATTTGAAAAGCTCCAAACATCATGTTTTGACCCATTTAAGTGCCATAAAAGAAAAATAAAAAAATGTTTGAGAACCATTAATTTAAATTTATCGAAGGTAATTAACAAATTGCCAAACTGTGAAAAATCGATTCCTGGGCAAAAAATATGTAGTTTTTGTAGGAAGAAGGTAAACAAACTTATTTCTGAGCTTGATGACAAAGTATCAACTGGCAGTGATACCAGTGACAAAGTATCAACCGGCAGTGATACCAGTGACAAAGTATCAGCTGGCAGTGATGAAACTGTCACAAATTTGAAATCGTCAATTTCAAAACAAGAAGCTTTAGAAGATGTTAATGTATCATTACAAAACATAGGTGAATCTCTATTGAAATTGCATGCAGTACCTTCACACAGCAAGTCTGTGTATACTAAAAGAAAAATTGA
The DNA here is from genome assembly GCA_038373885.1 of Cheiracanthium punctorium. Lineage (NCBI taxonomy): Eukaryota > Metazoa > Arthropoda > Arachnida > Araneae > Cheiracanthiidae > Cheiracanthium > Cheiracanthium punctorium. The sequence goes on along the minus strand of JAWZYV010013564.1, from coordinate 228,245 downwards.
GTCAGCGTGCAGCACTTTGAAATTGAAGATGAGTAAGATAATAGAACAGGAAATTCCTGAAAAGAATGCACCTGAACTTCCTAAAGATATTTCACTGATGATTGATGATATGAATAAATTAATAGAACTAATTAAAGTGAAACTTAACACATGTATCACAAAAAGAGAAAGAATACAAGTTTTAACACTCGTTCCTGGTTCATGGAGCAAAAAAAAAATTTTTGATGTCTTTAATGTAAGTGATTACACTGTACGAAAAGCTCGAGAACTCCTTAGAGACAAAGGTATAATAGCTTTGCCTGAACCTAGAAAAGGGCATCCACTTGATGAGAATATTATTACCACCGTTAAAAACTTTTATCAAAGTGACGAGTATTCCCGAATTATGCCAGGATCAAAAGATAAAATAAGCATTTCAAAAAATGAATATATGCAAAAAAGATTAATATTAGGTAATTTAAATGAGTTATACTCAGCTTTTAAATCTGAATATCCTAATCTAAAAATAGGATTTTCCAAGTTTTGTATATTAAGACCAAAATGGTGTGTACTTGCAGGCTCTTCTGGAACACATTCTGTTTGTGTCTGCAGTATTCATCAGAATGTCATTCTAATGCTCCATGCATGCACAATAGAAGAATCATATAATGAGCTAATGGATCAATTAGTATGCTCTAGACATAATAGAGACTGTATGCTTCGTCACTGTTCTCAGTGCCCATCAAGTGAAAATCTCAAAAATTTCATAATTGGAAAATTTGAAGAGTGGGATCCTATGGATGAAATTACATACAGCGCTTGGATATCAACTGATAGAACACAACAAGTACAGTTCACAGTAAGTTATGAAGAATACTTAACAACATTAATGCAAAGTTTAGAAGTGCTTTTGCCTCACTCATATGTCACAAAAGCACAAGCCAAGTATTTAAAAGATATTAAAGAAAATTTGAAAAGTGACACTGCTGTAGCTCTTCTAGACTTTAGTGAAAATTATTCTTATGTGATACAAGATGAAGTTCAGTCATACCATTGGACACATAATAGTTGTTCTCTCCATCCAGTAGTAATTTATACACGGGATGGGCTTTCTGGAGATCTTATAGTAACTTCTTTATGCATAATATCTGATGATTTAGAACATGATACAGCATTTGTTTATGAAATACAAAAGGTGATCATAGATTTTCTGAAAACGTCATATCCAAGTGTAAAAAAAATTAACTATTTCAGTGATGGATGTGCAGCACAATATAAAAACTGCAAAAATTTTATTAATCTTTGTCACCATAAAACTGACTTCGATTTGTCTGCAACTTGGACGTTTTTTGCTACTAGCCATGGTAAGTCTCCTTGCGATGGTATTGGTGGGACTGTTAAACGTTTAGTTACCAAAGCAAGCTTACAAATGAGTCCCGGTGATTTGATTGATTCTGCAGAAAAATTAGTATCTTTTTGCAAGAATAAAATTGAAAGCATTCGGTTCTGGTTTATTGCAAAAGAAGTATTTTTAAAAGCACGCCAGCAGTTAGAAGATCGTTTCTCTAGGGCAAAAACAGTCCCTGGTACACGCAATTTTCATCATTTTGTACCCATTTCAGAAGATGCCTTAGGGACAAAAAGAATAACCCATGATGAAAATTTCTGCACCATCTTTTACTTTTCAGGCGTGCAACCCTTAGTAAAAATGTCAAGTATTGGGATTCAAAATTATATTGCTTGTTTTTATGAAAATCAATGGTTCTTTGCTTTAGTTCTATCTAAACATGAAGATGAAGGTGATATTAAAGTCAAATTCTTACATCCTCCTGGCCCAGCTACATCTTTTTACTGGCCTTCTACAGAAGACATTTGTTTTGTCCCAATATGCAGCATCATAGCTTGTGTAAATCCTCCAACAACAAAAGGATCTGGGAGAGTGTATTATTTTTTAAAGAGCGATCTCGACTTTATCCAACAGCAATACACAAAGATATTAAAAAAAAGAACACATCATAGTTAAAAGGTAGAGGAAAAAATTGAGTTCTAAGTAAGACTATACTTGTTGCTTGTATTTTTAAAAAAGTGCATGTCCTATTAAATGATATCATTTCATTCATATCTGTTAATATATAAATATTCATTCATTTTCAAACTCTTACTGGTTAGAATGTTAAATTCAAAACAAAGCAATTAAATTGTTATAATGTATTGTAGAATCAATTCAAGTGTATGAAATATTGATCATGAATCAAAATGTACATGTTATTATGGTCACTGCTCCCTACCCCTGCAAAATCTTCACAGTTTTTGTTTTATGTAATTTAAAATGTACTTTGTTAAATTCTTTGAATGATATCTAAAGAAAAAAAAGAAAACTTATCAAAGCTTTGTTAAATACGTTATGTGTGTATTTTCAGTGAAGGGACTACTTTTTTTTTCTGGTAAAATACTGAACATAAGTGTCACAATTAGTCATAATAATTAATATTTTCATTTTATTCTAAAACAAGTTAGTATGTTTCTTATTTAATTTGTCGTCAGTGATTCAAAGAAATGTTCAAAAAATCTTCAGCACATATTTTCTAATTAATGTTCAAATTTTGTCTACATTTTTTAAATTAAGGAAGCATTAATTAAATAAATACTTTCTTTTACACATTTAATTGCATACAGCTAAATTTTTTAAGAAAAATGTTTGTTTTTTAACTAAAGTATCAATTTGTACTTGACAATAAAAAAAAGTTAGAAAAATTTTGATGCATGTTAACTATATGTATTTCCAATTTTGTTAAAAAATTTTAAATTTTAAAATAATTTAAATTTCAAGTAAAATAACTTTAACTCATTATTAACTTTTAAATAAAATCAGCACCTTTTTAAATTAAATAAATAAAAAATTATTTTATAATAACATCTGCATGAAGCATAACATTTTAAGAAAAATCTTCAAAATATTTGGTTTTCAATTAAATTAACCTATTAGAACTCAAATACCCACCGTTTTTATTTTAAATTATCTTACTTTATGCATTTACGTGTAAGTAAAAAAATAGTTTGCTTTGTTAAGAGCTACACCATTGTCTGAAACAGCTTTTGCAAAATTATTGTTTTTATGAAATTTTTTTGAAAAAAACAAAGTTTATGAATTTTTGGGGGGTTCCGGTACTAAACAGGACTATCAAATTATTTTTTTCTATAATCTCCAAACCTTTGTGAACATTTTAGTATAAATTTCGATTTAATATATTGAAAATAAAGAAAGTTATGATTTTTTATCTGAAAAATCACCATTAAAATAATTGTTTGCAAAAACGCCATTTATGGTCACTTTCCCATTATTTTAATAATTTTTATCTTAAAAAGTATTAGAGATATTGAAGTAAAATTTTATATTGTTAGTTAGAACACTAATGGCTACACTTATAAAAATTTTCAAAGAAATCCGAGACGGTGGGTGACATTTTTGGAATTTACTGGTTGATTTGAAATGGAATGACCCCAATGTGGTCCGGTAATCTTGACGTCAAGCTGGCCGGCCACATAATGAAAAAATTATTTTTTCCCGAATTTTGATACATACAGAATTAGTGCTATATTAGTGCTGGCTGAATACCAAATTACAGAATTTTTTATCCGTATTTTAAAAAGTTATTAAACAAATAATGTGGTCCAGCTATCTTGACGTCAAGCTGGCCGGCCACATAAAGAAAAAATTATTGCTTACGGAATTTTCATACCTACAATATTAGTGCTATATTAGTGCTGGCTGAATACCAAATTACAGAATTTTTTATCCGTATTTAAAAAAGTTATGAAACAAATAATGTGGTCCGGCTATCATGACGTCAAGCTTGCCGGCCACATAAAGAAAAAGTTATTTTTTCCAGAATTTTGTTACATACAGAATTAGTGCTACATTAGTGCTGGTTGAATGCCAAATTACAGAATTAGTGCTCCGTATTTAAGAAAGTTATTAAATAATCAATGTGGTCCGGCTATCTTGATGTCAAGCTGGCCGGCCACATAAAGAAAAAATTATTTTTTCCTGAATTTTCATACCTACAATATTAGTGCTATATTAGCGCTGGCTGAATACCAAATTACACAATTTTTTATCCGTAAACAAATAATGTGGTCCGGCCATCTTAACATCAAGCTGGCCAGCCACATAAAGTTATTTTTTCCCGAATTTCGATTCATACAGAATTAGTGCTATATTAGTGCTGGCTGAATACCAAATTACAGAATTTGTGCTCCGTATTTGAAAAAGCTATTAAATAATCAATGTGGTCCGGCCGTATAAAGAAAATATATTTTTTTCTGGAAGACTTAAATTTAGGTACTCTATATCCATAAGGGGAGGAATATAGAATTAAAGCTAGTTTATTTATTTTTGTGTATATTGTTGCGGAATTACTCTGCTACTCCTTGGGTTCGTCGTTCTAAAGTCCTGTTGGTGTAAAAAGTTCAAGTAAAAAGTCACTTGTCAGGATGGAACACAAACTTTATTGCTTCTAGATCTTCGTAGTACAATCAGCTGTACACAATTCACAAGCACAATCTAGCAATAACGTGCTTTTAACAATCCGCTTGGATCAGAAGCTCTCACAAATGCTGTATTTCTCACACCAAAATAAGTCACTTACACAGGCAAAAGTTCCGTAGAAATATTCAAGGGATATAGTACACAATCCCTTAAGACACAGCAATGAAGAATTTACACACAGCACTTTGAAAACAGCTTCACAAAACAAGCTAAAACACAGCTTCTATAGCACTATCAATTCACACAAAACAAACGTACCGAGAGCTATTCACACATCGAGCGTTCAGCTCGCACTGACTGTCGGGGCGACGCGCTCTTCTATAAATAGCCGGCGCAGGAGCTAAAAGAGGTTTCCAGAAAAGTCAATTTCTCGAGGGTTCTACATAAAGCGTGAATTTTGATTACGTCATAGAAGAGAAATGTTAGGTTATTATGCGTTTTTAATGCAGGAAAAACAACTTCCAGGCCCCATTGGGAAAATCGCGCCTAATGACCAAAAAGTCGCCAAACTTGGCGACTTTTGGCGAAATATCGCCAAATTTGGCGCCAAAAATAAGTCCTCAGAAGTGAAGAGATCTAAGCTCTAGGACTAATATTTCTCGAGATTTCTAGAAGCCCATAGAAAAACATATGGGAAAGCGAAACCTCCGTATCTCCGGTTCTAATTGGCCGATTTTGATGCAACAAAAAGCAAAATTTATCTATTTGAAGCGTAGAATACGAATTTTAAACCATTCTAAGCCCCAGAGCAGCGGGTTGCCCCGAAAATTCGTAACATTGCCCCCTTCCCAAGGACTGCACGTCCCGGGCAGTACAATCCCTAGTTAGGAGGTCACACAGGTACCTACACTGTATAACACTTAACAAGATCTTAACAACATAATTCAAGCAAGTAATCAATAGCACAATAAGCAAATACACATTAATAAATAAATAATCAACATAATAAATAATTACACTGTAATAAGTAATCAATGTAATAACAAATACACATTAATAAAATCCAATATATTACAAATATATACACTAAACATGGCGTAAGTAATGAGTGAAAGAGAGTTGACGAAAGAGGAAGAGAAGAGAAAGACAGGAAAGAAATGACAGTTGAAAGAAAGGAGGAATTACGCCATAGTGAACATGGTCTGATAGTCAAATAACTAATTACAACCGCGGTAGATGGCTAGCCGATCGTAATGTACAACTCTTGGCTTCGAGTTTGGTGACTTACGAATCCGTACGATGACGTCATTCAGCCGGTTTAGGACTGTGTAAGGACCGTCCCACGGCGATTGCAGCTTGGGAGACAGGCCTTTCCGTCGAGTAGGATTCCATAGCCAAACTTTGTCACCTGCGTTGAACTCGTGTCCCGTAGCTTTCGTGTCGTAGCGAGTCTTCATCTTTTCCGTGTTCAGGTTGATCCGCTCCCGAGCAAAATGATGTACATCTTCAAACCGTGCCCGAAGGTTTTCCACGTACTCCTCTGGCGATGAAGGCGCATCTGGAGGGCGGCCGAACACTAGATCGGCGGGAAGACGAAGATCTCTGCCGAATTTCATCTCCAAGGCACTGGCAAGGGCGTCAAAATCTCCTATCTTCGTCGCTCCGATAGTTTGCAATACATTAATTGCATCTCCGCTAAGGGAAGCGGCCAGTTGATTAGCTTTCTCGGACTCGCTCCAACCATTGGCTCTGGCGACGATCGAAAATTGGGTCTTGTAAGCTTCCCAGGGAGTCTTTCCGTCATAGGCAGTAAGTTTCACTGCTGGGCGGTGTGAAGATAACCTGATGTTTTCGGGTAACTTTCCCAGCTTTACGAGAGAGTCCAATTTTTCTTCAATTTTAGCTTCACATTCTTCATGTATTTTCGAAACTATATTTTCTTTCCAGTCTAGTTTCTCCTCAATTTTATTCTTAAATTCTTCCCGCATTCTGCAAATATCTTGCTGCAATTCCTTAACATTTTCTTCTATTTTTCCTTCAATTCTTTGTTCATATTTCGTTTGAGTTTCTTCTATGAGCGACATTCTTTTCTCCATTATCTCTTGATTTTCCTGCACACTCTTTTCGAATTTCTCTAATTTTCCCAAAGCAGTCTCCATTTTCTCCAATCCCAATTTCGTTCCTTCTTGTCCGGCTTCAATTTTCTTCTCTAAATCCGCTTTCATCTGTTCTTGTCCGGCTTCAATTTTCTTTTCTAAATCGGTCTGTCCGGCTTCAATTTTCTTTTCTAAATCGGTCTGTCCTGCTTCAATTTTCTTCTCTAAATCCGCCTTCATCTGTTCTTGTCCAGCTTTCATCTCGTCTTGTCCGGCTTTCATCTCGTCTTGTCCGGCTTTCATTTCTTGCATCATATTCATGAGCTTTTGAAGTTGTTCTTCCATTTTTTGTCTAGTCAAAACCATAAACTGGAAAATTAAAGTCTTTATTTAGAATCCCACTTCTGACACCAAATGTTGCGGAATTACTCTGCTACTCCTGGGGTTCGTCGTTCTAAAGTCCAGTTGGTGTAAAAAGTTCAAGTAAAAAGTCACTTGTCAGGATGGAACACAAACTTTATTGCTTCTAGATCTTCGTAGTACAATCAGCTGTACACAATTCACAAGCACAATCTAGCAATAACGTGCTTTTAACAATCCGCTTGGATCAGAAGCTCTCACAAATGCTGTATTTCTCACACCAAAATAAGTCACTTACACAGGCAAAAGTTCCGTAGAAATATTCAAGGGATATAGTACACAATCCCTTAAGACACAGCAATGAAGAATTTACACACAGCACTTTGAAAACAGCTTCACAAAACAAGCTAAAACACAGCTTCTATAGCACTATCAATTCACACAAAACAAACGTACCGAGAGCTATTCACACATCGAGCGTTCAGCTCGCACTGACTGTCGGGGCGGCGCGCTCTTCTATAAATAGCCGGCGCAGGAGCTAAAAGAGGTTTCCAGAAAAGTCAATTTCTCGAGGGTTCTACATAAAGCGTGAATTTTGATTACGTCATAGAAGAGAAATGTTAGGTTATTATGCGTTTTTAATGCAGGAAAAACAACTTCCAGGCCCCATTGGGAAAATCGCGCCAAATGACCAAAAAGTCGCCAAACTTGGCGAAATATCGCCAAATTTGGCGCCAAAAATAAGTCCTCAGAAGTGAAGAGATCTAAGCTCTAGGACTAATATTTCTCGAGATTTCTAGAAGCCCATAGAAAAACATATGTGAAAGCGAAACCTCCGTATCTCCGGTTCTAATTGGCCGATTTTGATGCAACAAAAAGCAAAATTTATCTATTTGAAGCGTAGAATACGAATTTTAAACCATTCTAAGCCCCAGAGCAGCGGGTTGCCCCGAAAATTCGTAACAATATCCTTTCTGAAATTTCGTCTAATTTACGTGGAATTATTTCAAAGTTGTTTTATGTGAATTTTTGCGGGTTTCTGTATCCTTAAGCTTGTAGTGCGTTCAAAGGACATCAGTCTATTCAAGATTTCTGAAGAAACCGAAGATAGATTGAAGGCGAAATTTCACTGAATGGCGGCACTTTTAAATATTACTCTTTCTTTAACCAGTCCCAAGAGAGTAGTTCACGGGCTGGGCACAAGGAAAAAGTGCACAGTAATAATCCGACCACCTAAGTCAGCAGGCAAAAGGATGGATTAAGCTCTTTTTGTCAAATCACAACCTTTATTCAAAAGTGGTCAAAAGCAGATAGGCGAAAATTAATCATGCTCACCTGCCACTTATGCGCATTTACCAGTGGTATATTCGGAAGTGATTGGGTACTTTAAGTGACAGTCATTTCCTACCTACTTCAGAATCAGAAACCAAACAGTGAAACGTCCTGAGATACACCCCTCTTAAAAATGTCCTTACTAATGGTTAACATGTTAAAAATTATGATGAATATGAAAGTCGTTTTTAATTTTGAATTGTAATTATAAGTGAATTTGGCATAATATTGATGAATTTCAAATTGTACCACAAACTCAGTGAGGGCTTAGAACTTGGCGGGAAAAAATACTTCACTGTTTTTTTTTCTTTTTTTTTTTTTTACGACAGTTGCAGATGGTATACAATTATCAGCAGGGGCGTAGCCAAGGGGGGGGGTTAGGACGAGAGGCTGGGCAGGCCGTATTAAAGTGCACTCTGGCGATTTGGCGTGCAGTCAGACTCCTTTGGCAAGAGTCGTTTCTCCCGCTGTTATACACTCCACGCTAGGGGTTGCCGCCCGCACCGCAAGTTGATCCGCGAAAAACAGCAGAGTTAGAAATTCCACGTTCTTTTCCTAATATTTTTTTTTTTGTTGTTGTTGTTGATTAATTGTTCTAAATATATATTTTAATGCATTTAAAATTGCAGTCTAAAATTACAAATCTAAAATTTTTATTCATATTTAAATGCATGCATTTAAATATGAATAAAAAATTTTAGATTTGAAGGTAATATGTTACGGAAATAAAAAAGAAACAGTGGACAGTTAAAAAGCAATCATCATTTGGCTTTTGTATGAAATTTACATACGATTAGAGAAAAACCTTCTTTATTAAATGTTTAGTCCGGGGTTTTAGCAATTAATAGATATGGATTATAGATGCAGATAAACTCTTCGGGTTTAAACCTATATGTTCCCATGGATGCAGATTGAATCGAGGATGAAAATTGCATTACTGATTCTTGTAGGATACTGAAAGATTAATATGGGCTAGCAATAATGTGTGTAACAACAAAGAATAATAACCGCTCGTCTTTGTAACGGTAAGAAAGTAAATGTTAAACTTTGTGTAAAGTTCATTTACATATAATCTATATTTATAAAATGCTAAATTTTTTTAATCAAGCACAAACTACTAATTCAATGAAAGAAAAAACTAATTCGTATTCAAGAACGATTTTTTAAGACTTTCTTTGGACCATTTTGTTTCAGTGAAAAATTAATAAGGTAAATAGCTAAAAACTTAAAATTAAATGAGAAAGCAAATTCTAGATAATTTTTTTACTGTTGACTTTGTTTTAAACCGCAAAAGATTTCTTATTTGTTTTAAATACAACTTACTGTAATTCAGTCAAAGTGAAAATAAAAATTATGATCTTCAGCACCAAATATTCTTTTAAAATGCTGTTAAACACTTATGGCGTGATAATATTTATTTAATCATTTATTTTGAGTATGAATTAACGTCGGTACACAGGATATGACAGGAAAACTAAGCATATAAGGCATTTAATATGCACGTACAAATTCAAAACAAAAATCATTTATGAAATTCAAGACATACCTATGAAATCTTTACGTTAAGTGTTTATAAATCAACAGTATAAAACACTTAGCAGGCATATGACTTTAAAAGTTGTATGTTATTACCCAGCCAGCCCCAGCACATCGAGTGTCGAATATTATTTTCAAATATGCTTTTTATAAAACAGAAAATATCCATTATAAAATGTAGGAAAGAAACTTTAACTAATGGCTATTTTGTAATTTACATATAAATGAAAGTAAGTTTTCGGAAACATTCTGAATGTCTCTCTGAAAAATACTAGTAGCTGTACGTGGGAGTCAGAGCCATTGCTAAGACTTCTTTTAGTTGTAGTGGGAGGGGGGGGGGGGGAGAGATGTCGATGAACTGCCAAGTAAAATATTGTTTTTTACCAACTTATTTATTTTGTATCAACTATATTACCAACTTTTTACTTTTGCCGATTGGGTTTACGTAATTTGACAAGTGTACCAGAAATAGAAAGTAAATTATAGTTTTCGTTAAAAAATTTTACCGAGTTTGCTTACTATGTATCTAATTTTGCCAAGTTTTATACAATTTTGAGTGTTAAGGGGGATTAGCAAAGGCCCTGGATCTGCTAATTAATCCATGATTCTAGAGTGTTTTATTCATTATTATACTAAATATTTGTAATATATAAAATGGGATATGCTCTGTATTAGAAACATTTAGTATAAATTCTATTATATTCTGTATAATTCAGTAAATGAAGTGATAGAAACATTTGATTTTACTGATATATATATATACTAGTATATATATATAATGTATAAAGCTGTGAGATTTTGGGATCGGCCCCTTTTTTTAAGGGGCCCCGGGCTGTTGCTCCTCTTACTCTTATGATAATCGGACTCTGATGAAACTCACAGACCCTACGAACTGCATACATCAATTCTATATGCTATAGATCAGAAAAAGGAAAATCTATCCCTAGATAAATTAAAGACAAAATAAATGAATGAAACAATTCCAGCCTCTTGATGACATAAAAATACTAAGAATTTGGATAAATAATAATAGACGGTAAAAAATTAAAAGAATATATATATCTACAATCAGTATTTAATGTACACATATATAATGTTCATTAGAACATAAAGTGTAGATAATTAACTATTATATCGCTGTATACAAATTTATTAGCTCATAAAAATGAGTAAAATTATTTGCATTAAATTTTAAAACATTTCCTTTTTCCGTAAATATTCAAGAGTGGCTGATCGTTTATCAATTATTAGGCCAAGAAAATTAACAGAAGTGCGTAAACTAGAATTTTTAAATAATTCTAATACATAATACATAACATATGGAAAGATCTAATAGGCCGGAGATTAAGTTTCATTTCTGTAATATTATCAATATATCACATTTGAATTACGAAAATCACATTCTGAAGAATATATAGATTTGTAAAATAACTAGAGGCTGATAGATTCTACTTGAGATGTACCACTATAGTGTATAAAGACCTTTATTATGATAAAATAATTAAAGCATTAATTTAGTAAGACTTCCAAGCATTGTACAACAATATTATTATTCATATTATAAAGCATTATTTTTATATAGTAGATTATATTTAATTTGATCAATAAATCAATAGGAATAATGTAAAATAAATCTTTAAAATCATATAAAAAGCTGAATGGATTATTGATGGTTTTAATTTATTTAAGCAGATCAATTTTATTCATATTTAGTAGTTATTGGCATTAACATAAAGTTAATTATAGTTACTTTTTAAAGGAAATAGGTGAAGTGAAAGAGAAATAAATATTTTTAGTAGTAATTTACTAGCTGCATTGTCATATGTATTCCAACCATTCATGCATGTATATAAAATAAACTAGGTACCAAAATCAACAATATTAAATTAATAAAGAAAAAACATAGAACTTACGTTTATTAGTTTTCTGTTTAGTGACGTCAGCAGCGTTTTCTCACCGGAAACTCCAACAAATCCTTTATTTTAATGTGTTTTAACGTAATTTAATAACCCACGTAATAATATTTTCTTCGTTGTGTAAAATGAAAACATTTCATTAATTATAAACCAAAATTTATTTATTTTTCCCAATAACAATGGCAAAGAAATACATTATTTCTCTTCTTGTGTCGGTTTGGTGATGGCATTTGTTTTCGATTCTCTAGAGTTTTTAGCAGAAAAAAAAAATGTCCTTAGTTGCGTAATTAGTCTCTTGAGTAATCTTTAGGTAAACATTCCACTCCAGCTATTTCAGCTAACGCTTGTAATTTTGATTCGATTGAATAAATGATATTCTCTATAATTTTAATTTTCCCGGAGTTAATGTGTTTATGTTGTCCGCAAATTCAAGCGTTTGTTTTCTTAACAATTCCTGGCGTTTAGCTAGATTTTTTATGCAGTCTTTTCTTGAATAGTATTTTGTAACTGTTTTACGATTACTTCATTTTCCGTGTCTGGATTTTCACAAATTACTAAATCTTGATTATTTTAGTGTGCTTTAACGTAGTTTAATAACCACGTAATAATGTTTCCATCATTTTGTAAGATGAAAACATATCGTTTATTATAGTATAAACGAAAATTATTCTTTTTCCAATACTAATGACAAAGAAATGCATTGTTTTTCTTCTTGTGTAGGTTTGGTGATGGCATTTGTTTTCGATACTCTTGGTTTTTTAGTAGAAAAAAATGTCCTTTGTGGCGTAATTAGTCTCTTCTTTGAGTAATCTTTAGGTAAAAATTCCATTCCAGCAGTTTCATCTAAAGCTTGTAATTTTGGTTCAGCTGAATAAATGATATCCTCTAAAATTTTCAATTTTTCCGGAGTTACTGTATTTATTTTGTCTGCAAGTTTAAGCGTTTCTTTTCTTAACAATTCCCGACGTTTAGCTAGATTTTTACTGCTGTTTTCTTGCGTAGTACTTTGTAACTGTTTTGCAATTACTTCATTTTCCGTGTCTGAATTTTCACAAATTACTAAATCTTCGAGATCTTCTACAGTTTTCTCATCGTATGCCTCGTAGTTTGTATCTATGTTCATTTTTGTACAAGCATAATGTATGTGTTTGCACATGTTCCATTTGATTGAGAAATCTGGACAGCTACACAGATATCCATGTATGCAAGCTTTGCAGTGTAAACAAGCAAGTTGACATTTACAATCCCGTTTGTTTTCTTTTATAATATAAATTTCATCACCACGAGAAGACGAAATCAACAATTCATTTTCGGTTTTTGTAAAAGTTGATTCCATCTCGAGACTTTCTCTGTGTCTTTTTCTAATGTCGTTCAACTTTTTCGATACTTTGCCCTTCGATAGAACTATAAGTCTGTCGAAGAGCTTATCAATAAGGAATTTCATGATCGCATATATTGCCTTATCAAGTCTTTTAACAGACTTTCCTTTTAAGTAAATGTATTTTAATGTTTTATGCATGCTTTCTAGGTGCATGTTACAGTTCAGTGGCGTAGCGAGGGGGGGGTTTTGGGTGTCAGAACCCCCCCGCCTAAAATTTAGCTGAGTTCTATTATTGACATGAAGAATGCTATCCATAATGTAGATTATCCGTTACATGAGTGCCTAAGCCCCCCTAAAACTTTTTTCTGGCTACGCTACTGTTACAGTTCATTCCTGCATGCAGTCTATGGCAATAGGCCCAACACTTCACATTTCTGGAATAATTTGCGACAAAATATTCAGCAAAGTCTTTAGTTTCGGTATCTTCCATCAGTTTTTCCTTTATATGTTCAATTAAAATATTAAAAGTCATAGGGTCTCTCTCTTCGAGTACAGTTCTTAATATTTTGTATATCTCTACTTGTTTTTCTTTATTTTTTATTTTTTTCAAATTACTCCGCCACGCTCTGTCAACGTGCCATAAGCAATATAATCACGTTTCCACCTCACCGTAGACTTTGCACCACGCACTATAAAAAAAGTCGGCCATGTCGGACATGAAAACTTGAGTTTTCAATTCTCCCGTCTCTTTTTTCAGTTCAGAGAAAAATAATTTCATAATATTTTTGTCAGTGCGGTTACTAATTATGAACGCGCAAGAAAACCTTGTCTTAAATCGTCAAGCACCATTAATGTAGTAAGCTCGAAACCATAACTATTCAGCCCATGTGTTGAATCAATGCATACACAGTCTGTACCATATTTTTTTAATAGCTCTGATTGTGCTTCATTCATTATAACTAAAACGAAGTCGTCTTCTTTTAAATCCGTATAACTTTCCAGAGATTTACCTTGTGCCTTGTAATACAGAATGCATGATTTACTGCCTGTCGATAACGATGACATTTCCTGTATCCACATATCGACACTGATAGCATCATTCTGATGTTTCACAACATCAGACGAAATATGAAATGATGTTTCTAAATTAGCCAAATCTTTTTTAGTTAATAGGTGTAGTCTTTGTAAACCGTCACTTGACACACTGCTTCGAACATCATCCAATATAACTTCAAACGGAATTTTTGATGCCAGTTTAGTAGCCAAATTTCGTTTTTCTTCAACATTTAGTACTAAATGGGCAAGCTCATTTTCATGACCTACATGTGTGGACTGGAAGGTAGCCACATATTCATTTGCTGTTAGACATAACTTTATCATAACTGGACAAAAAGCATTTATCTTTCTGCTTCCTTGCACTTTCAGTTCCCTTATACCTTTCCCTCGAGGCGTGTAGTAACCTGATCTGTGGCACATAAAGACACCTGAGATTAAATTATCTCGCTTTTTCTCAAATTTGTCTTTTTTAAAGAAACAACGGGTTTCTTTTTCAATTTTTAGTTTTCAGTTGGAAAATTCTTCGTATGTATTAAAAGTAAATGTCTCTGTATTTAAAACTACATCATGATCATTTTCAAAATGAGGATGAATGTCTTTTTTCTCAAAACTTTTGTTACATAGAGGACATTTCCGTAATGCAGGCGGCTTACCAGGTTTCAGATGTACTCTTCTCTTATGGAACTCGAAACTGTTAACATTATTAAAACGTTGATGGCAGTCGCTACAATGATACTTATAACTTTTGGTAGTACTTGCAATGAATTCATCGTACTTACTTGGATGACAAACTTTCACGTGTCTCTTTCTGTTGAACGATCTCGTAAAATTAAATTTGCAATAAGGGCAGTTAATTTTTTCTTTTTTCTTAGAATTTTCCTTAATTCCTTCGTCTCCCATTACTGATACTTAAAATCCTTCCATTCAATGCTCCGTTACAATTCAATTCTACGTTATCAGTATGCGAGTAGCGACAGTGGTTCGCTCGCTGGTCACCCCCTGGGGTTAAAAAAAAAAACATGTTACTCCTCCCACTAGAAATTTCCAAGAACTTACTATTACTCTGTGTGGTGACCAGATGTTTAGAACTTTCGAGAAAGCTTATAGGTTTCATCGCGAATAAGGTTAATGAAACATTGCTTTTTTTTTTTTTTTTTTTTGTGTGTGTGTGTGTGTGTGTGTGTGTGTGTGAGAGAGAGAGCGAGAGAGAGAGAGAGAGAGAGAGAGAGAGAGAGAGAGAGGGGGGGGGCACCTGTGTCAAGCTGGCCGGACCACATTTCGCAAAATGAAAAATAACAGGATAAAAAATTAGTGCTATATTAGTGCTCATTAGTGCTCGAACCTCAGAATTAGTGCTGCTTATTTAAGCGAGTAATTCACAATTTAATGTGGTCCGGCTATCTTGACGTCAAGCTGGCCGGCCACATACAGAAAAAATTATTTTTTTATCAAATATCGATACATACAGAATTAGTGCTACATTAGTGCTGGCTGAATACCAAATTACAGAATTTTTGATTCGTATTTAAGAAAGTTATTAAATAATCAATGTGGTCCGGCTATCTTGACGTCAAGCTGGCCGGCCGCATAAAGAAAAAATTATTTTTTCCCGAATTTTGATACATACAGAATTAGTGCTATATTAGTGCTTGCTGAATACCAAATTACAGAATTTTTTATCCATATTTGAAAAAGTTATTAAATAAATAATGTGGTCCGGCTATCTTGACGTCAAGCTGGCCGGCCACATAAAGAAAAAATTTTTTCCCGAATTTTGCTACATACAGAATTAGTGCTACATTAGTGCTGGTTGAATGCCAAATTACAGAATTGGTTCTCCGCATATAAGAAAGTTATTAAATAATCAATGTGGTCCGGCTATCTTGACGTCAAGCTGGCCGGCCACATACAGAAAAAATTATTTTTTACCAAATTTCGATACATACAGAATTAGTGCTACATTAGTGCTGGTTAAATGTCAAATTACAGAATTAGTGCTCCGTATTTAAGAAAGTTATTAAATAATCAATGTGGTCCGGCTATCTTGATGTCAAGCTGGCCGGCCACATACAGAAAAAATTATTTTTTTACCAAATATCGATACATACAGAATTAGTGCTACATTAGTGCTGGCTGAATACCAAATTACAGAATTTTTGATTCGTATTTAAGAAAGTTATTAAATAATCAATGTGGTCCGGCTATCTTGACGTCAAGCTGTCCGGCCACATAAAGAAAAAATTATTTCTTACGGAATTTTCATACCTACAATATTAGTGCTATATTAGTGCTGGCTGAATACCAAATTACAGAATTTTTTATCCGTAAACAAGTAATGTGGTCCGGCTATCATGGCGTCAAAATGGCCGGCCGCATCCAAGAAAAAAATTATTTTTTCTGGAATTTCAATTCATACAAAATGAATGCCAATGTGGGCCGACTATCTGGACGTGAAGGTGGCGGCTACTCACTAAAAGAAGTAATTATTTTTGAAATTTTTATAAAAAAAACTATTAGTTCCAGGGCTGGAATTGGCAAAAAACCAGAAAAACTGAAATCATATGCGAGCAAAGGATTTATACACCTGATACTCAGGGGCGTAGCCAGAAAATTTTCATGGGGGGGGGGGTTACGACTACTGCAACTCACATATATGCATACAGGTG
Organism: Cheiracanthium punctorium; assembly: GCA_038373885.1. Taxonomy (NCBI): domain Eukaryota; kingdom Metazoa; phylum Arthropoda; class Arachnida; order Araneae; family Cheiracanthiidae; genus Cheiracanthium; species Cheiracanthium punctorium. The sequence goes on along the minus strand of JAWZYV010013564.1, from coordinate 211,494 downwards.
TGTAATAAGTGAGTGAGGAAGATACATTTTGTATGGCAAAAAATTCCTCATGGGGGGTGGGTTATGACCCCCCTAACCCGCCCCTTGGCTACGCCCCTGCTGATACTTGTATACCATCTGCAACTGTCGTAAAAAAAAAAGAAAAAAAAAACACAGTGAAGTATTTTTTCCGCCAAGTTCTAAGCCCTCACTGAGTTTGTGGTACAATTTGAAATTCATCAATATTATGCCAAATTCACTTATAATTACAATTCAAAATTAAAAACGACTTTCATATTCATCATAATTTTTAACATGTTAACCATTAGTAAGGACATTTTTAAGAGGGGTGTATCTCAGGACGTTTTACTGTTTGGTTTCTGATTCTGAAGTAGGTAGGAAATGACTGTCACTTAAAGTACCCAATCACTTCCGAACATACCACTGGTAAATGCGCATAAGTGGCAGGTGAGCATGATTAATTTTCGCCTATCTGCTTTTGACCACTTTTGAATAAAGGTTGTGATTTGACAAAAAGAGCTTAATCCATCCTTTTGCCTGCTGACTTAGGTGGTCGGATTATTACTGTGCACTTTTTCCTTGTGCCCAGCCCGTGAACTACTCTCTTGGGACTGGTTAAAGAAAGAGTAATATTTAAAAGTGCCGCCATTCAGTGAAATTTCGCCTTCAATCTATCTTCGGTTTCTTCAGAAATCTTGAATAGACTGATGTCCTTTGAACGCACTACAAGCTTAACGATACAGAAACCCGCAAAAATTCACATAAAACAACTTTGAAATAATTCCACGTAAATTAGACGAAATTTCAGAAAGGATATACACAAAAATAAATAAACTAGCTTTAATTCTATATTCCTCCCCTTATGGATATAGAGTACCTAAATTTAAGTCTTCCAGAAAAAATAATATTTTCTTTATGCGGCCGGACCACATTGATTATTTAATAGCTTTTTCAAATACGGAGCACAAATTCTGTAATTTGGTATTCAGCCAGCACTAATATAGCACTAATTCTGTATGAATCGAAATTCGGGAAAAAATAACTTTATGTGGCCGGCCAGCTTGATGTTAAGATAGCCGGACCACATTATTTGTTTACGGATAAAAAATTGTGTAATTTGGTATTCAGCCAGCACTAATATAGCACTAATATTGTAGGTATGAAAATTCGGGAAAAAATAATTTTTTCTTTATGTGGCTGGCCAGCTTGACGTCATGATAGCTGGACCACATTATTTGTTTAATAACTTTTTTAAATACGGATAAAAAATTCTGTAATTTGGTATTCAGCCAGCACTAATATAGCACTAATATTGTAGGTATGAAAATTCCGTAAGCAATAATTTTTTCTTTATGTGGCCGGCCAGCTTGACGTCAAGATAGCCGGACCACATTGAATTGTGATTTACTCGCTTAAATAAGTAGCACTAATTCCGAGGTTCGAGCACCAATTAGCATTAATATAGCACTAATTTTTTATGTTTTTTTCCATTTTGCGGAATGTGGTCCGGCCAGCTTGACACACATGACTCTGAAAGACTGATCAAACTATCACTTTCGTGCAAATAAAAAGACCAGAGAAAGAGGTCCACTGAAATATTAGCCTATTTATATTAATAACTAGAATAATTATTTGTGGAGGTGGGCAGGGGGTTACAGCCCACCCACCCCCACAAAATTGGGCCCTTTACTACTTAGGTTACAACTTGATCTTTAGCTTATAATTGAACCTCAGCTTACAATTTAATACCCAGCCCCTCCCGAAATAAAATCCTGGCTACGCTACTGGAGGTGGGGGAACCACCTCCAGAATTAATTCCAAATGTACCACAGCCTAGCGCACATTCCTTACACGTTGAAAATGAAAGATAGTTATTGTTAAAATCAAATTGTAAACATACTGATGTTAATTTCAGGGATGAGATTGGAAAAAAGAAAAAAATTGAAATCATATGAAAGCAAAAAATTTGCACACATGATATTTATATGTGTGAAAAAAGTTTTAAGAAGTAAAACATAAGAACATGCTAGAAGATAAACTTATTACACAATTAATTAATAACTATATCAGAAATCCACAGAAAAAAAAAGCCGAATTTTCAGAGAACAAAGACAAAAAAGTGAATTTTTCTTAATTCACAAAAACCTGAAGAATATCATCCCTGTAATTTAGGTAATCTTATGCAACAACAAATCAACCCACATTTGTAAGTTTTGGATAAAGCATGAAGTTTCAGCTCTCCATTGAAAATACATACGAGGAAGTAAATTTATGTAGTTTTGAACTGTGAAGAACTATTTGAATTTAGCAGACTATGAATGTAACTGATGATTTGAAATTTACATAAAGTATTTTTCAATTTTTGGACTACTCCTTGTATCGTTGACTGCCTGATTGCATTTATATTTGCCACTGTAGTTAATTTGACTGTATACTATAATGTGAGCATACTGTACAATTTTTAATAAAACATAATGCTGGGGTAATTGCAAGCATATTAAAAGGGAAAACAACAATTTATGCATATTTTATGGTCAAAAGTTGAAAGTTAAGTATGAATCTTATTGAAAAAACAGTATTGTTTATACTTTTCACACTTATCAACACCAAAAAAAGAAAAGACATTAAAATAACATATTAAAAAAAAATAAAACAATTTTATTTTAGAACAGTAATTTATTAAATCTTATTGAAATATTCTTCTATGCTTCATTCTTTTCCACTTGTTTACTGCATTAGTAAAATTAATATCTGGATTCATTTTTAGAATTAGTAGTTTGTTTATATTGTCCATTTTTATCTTGCTCCTTCTATCAGTTAAAATAAGTTTTTAGCTAGCTGTAAACATCATTTTATTTTTTTTACAACCATTACAAAATCATCTTACAATAATTTCTTGCAAACATCTTTTACTAAAACTTTAGAACACCAAAAATTAGGCGAATTACTGGATAAATGAAAATCGCGAGCTCGCGCTGCGCATGGAGTTAGTTGGGTGGATTGTAACTAAAAGGATGACGATGCTTTGACGTCATTATCGATTATCGATTTTACGATTGTTACATCCTCCCCCTCTGGTTCTGACGACGTCCCGACGAAGAACCAGGAGGCTTTTTCGGTGGTCTACCTCGTTTTCTTATCGGAGCCACTGGTGTAGCGTCCGAATTATGACACAATTTTAATGCTGAAGAATGATATGTTGCAAGCGGTTCATGTGGATTATCCAGGCTTGCAATTTCAAATGTAGTAGGCGATCTTTGAGTCAATATCACATATGGTCCATCACGCTTAGGCATGAACTTTGCAGTTTTGTGATTGGAGGCTTTACTCACAGGATGTGAGGTTACCCATACTTTATCTCCCGGTATGAAGTTAGGTCCTTGCTGCCTTTTACGATCAGCATATTTCTTTCTTTGGTCTTGTTTTATTTCCACTCTTTCCTTAATTTCCTTAGAAATATTAGCAAATCTCTTCAAATATGGTGTAATTTCTGGCACAAAATTGTCGTTATAAATAACTGCACGTATGTCATGCTGTACGTCATCGACTGTCCGTAGTTCTCGGCCGAACTGCAAATATGCTGCACTTTGTCCGGTGGTATCACATTTGGCAGTGTTCATAGCAAAACGAATTGTTGGAAGCTTTTCTTCCCAAGAGTCATGTTCATTACCCACAAGGATAGCCAATCTCGGTTTCAGATCCCGATTTTTCCTCTCTACAGGGTTAGCTTGAGGATGATAGACAGGAATCAAGCTTTGTTTTATATCCAAGAGGAAACAGAGTTGTTGCATTACACCACTGACAAATTGGCTTCCGTTATCACTAATTAGACGTCTTGGGAGACCATATCTCAAAATAACTTCTTCTAACAACGTCGTTGCACACTCCTTTGCAGTGGCTTGCTTTAAGGCAAACAATTCTACCCATCTAGTTGCACAATCTTCAACAATAAATATCCACTTTTTGCCACTTTTACTTTCTGGTAAGGGACCAAAAAGATCAATAGATAGGACTTCAAACCTTTGAGAATAAACAGGAGTTTGCAACAATCCTGATGGTTTTTGATTTGACGGCTTGTACCTGTTGCATTCAGCACAGTTCTTTACATAGTTTGCAATATATGAACGCATTCCGGTCCAATAGTATCTTTTGGAAATTCTATCATAAGTTCCTTCAGCACCGTAATGACCTGCTGTTGGCGAATCATGGTATACTTTCATAATCTTTTCTTTCTCGTGCGATGGCACAACAAGCTGTGCCTCTTCCGAATCTGAACTTGGGGAATATCTGTACAAAACACCTTGGTTCATAATGTAACCACGTTCGGTCCAGTTATAATAGTCAACACTTTTTTGGTCACTTTCAAAGCTGTTAATTATCTTTTTCAATTCTTCATCTTTCATTTGGTTAAAACGTAAATCACTTGGTTTACTTGCTGGTATGTCCACAACGACCGAGCAGAGCTCACAGCTATCTTTAGGAGGATGTCCACAACTAGGCCGGGACAACATATCAGCTATAACATTCGCCTTTCCAGGTATGTATTCTATCTTCAAATTGAATTCCTGCAATTGCAAAGCCCATCTGGCAAGTCGTCCAGATGGAGACTTAAGACTCATGAGCCATCTTAAAGGCTGGTGGTCTGATGCCACAGTAACTTCACTTCCATCAATGTACCCTCGGAACTTGTTAAGAGCCCAAATTACAGCAAGTGCCTCACGCTCAGTAGTTGAATAGTTACGTTCTGCAGAATTCAATAATCTACTAGCATACTCAATCACTCGTTCTTCAGAATTCTCCCCCTGGAGGAGCACTGCTCCAAGAGCATAGCTGCTTGCATCAGTTCGAACAATGAATGGTTTTGTTTCATCAGCCTGTTCCAGTATTGGTGCCGAAACCAAGCAGCGTTTTAAAGCTTGAAATGCATTTTCTTCATGGGTACCCCAAAACCACGTTGATTTCTTCTTAGTGAGATTGCTTAACGGTCGAGATAGTTCTGCAAAGTTAGGTATGAATCGTCGATACCATGAACAGGTTTGTAGGAAGGACTGCAGTTGTTTAACATTCTTGGGAGGCGGAATCCGAGTGATGGCTTCAACCTTTTCAGAGTCTACTTCAATGCCATTAGGGGTAATCCAGTGACCTAAGTACTTTACTTTGTTACATGCAAAATTACACTTTTCTCTATTTACAAAAAGTTTCCATTTTTCAAGTCTCTGAAAAACAGCTTCAAGATCTGACATGTGCTGCTCAAAAGTGGATGACAAAATTATAATATCATCCAAATAAGTAAGTATATTTATTCCAGGAAGTCCCTTTCGAAAGTTATCCATAAGTCTCTGAAAAGTTGCTGGTGCATTACGCAGACCAAAAGGCATTCTGCGATAGCGAAATGTTCCTAGAGAACACACGAAAGCTGTTTTGTCACGATCAGGTGCATACACATTTACCTGGTGGTAACCAGAACGTAAGTCAAGCGTAGACATGAATTCAGTACGTTTGGCTTGATGCAAAAGATCGTCCATCCTCGGTAAAGGATAAGAATCGGGTATAGTCACAGAGTTTAGCTTTCTGTAATCGATACAAAGACGTACGTCACCATTCGGTTTTGGAACAAGGACAACTGGTGCCGAGTACGGAGATTCACACTCTTCAATAATTCCTTTTACAAGAAGGTCATTTATTTTAGCTTTCAGCAACTCTCTTTTTGCTGGGGACAACCGATAAGGTGGAACTGACACTGGCGGGTGATTTCCTGTATTAATATGATGCTCTACTAGTGGAGTGGCCTCTCCCCCTGCCTGAAAGATTCTCTCATATTTGCAGAGCAAATCATTTAAAATTTTCTTTTCTTCAGAATCTAATCTTGAACCTTCGCTTTCTCTCAAAGAATAAGAATTTACTTCGATATTTTCGACAGTTTCTTCCAGATTTGGATCCTCTTTTGTAAACGAGAATTTGTGACGAGGTGTGTCATCAAAGTGCCAAAACCCGCTCTTGATATCTAACACAATACCAGATTTTTGTAAAAAGTCTACACCCAACAGAGTGCGATTTCCCTTAGCATGGGGCAAGAAAATAAGATTCGTAATAAATGTTCGGTTTTGTATAGTAATTGGCACGTCAGCACTCAACACTCTAGACGTAGTTCGATGACCATCAGCTAACTGCATAGAAAGTTCTAGATCCGTGAATATTTGGCCTCTTTCCTTGAGAAATTTATATAAGGATTCTCCACCAATAGAACGGCTAGCACCAGTATCCGCGCAAACAGCTCCAGTTGCTTCAAAAATGGATATGTCTAACAAAACAGTTGGAGGGGGTGAACCCAAACAAGTGTACATATGTACAGAATTAAATCTAGTTTGTTCTTCTCTGTTTTTTGAACAATTTGGACATTTTGCCTTTATGTATCCAGGGTTACCACAACCGTAACATGTTAAAGGATTTCTATCATCTGAGACAGATTTTATTTGTGTTCTTTCAGACCATTTAGACTGGTAGTCTCGTTTTGGCGAACTAGTTTTATATCCACTAAATTTCTTTCTAAAATAGACAGAGTCTTTTCCTAAATTATTTCGAATATTTACATAAGCATCAAGCTTTTCAGCTAATTCACTAGGAGAATTCCAGTCTGCCCATTCATCCATAAAATGATCTCTCATTTCTGATGGGGTTTTTCTTTTTATTTGGTCGGAAATTATTAAGTCTTTAAGGCTTTCGAAATCACTGATACCCAGTTCTGAAATACGACCTTCAAGGTATGTCCTTAATTCAAAATAGAAATCTCGCCAAGTACCGTCAGGCGATTTGTTATGCTGACAGAATAACTGTCTGAATTTATCTGCCGTAAGCTTAAACCTTTGTAATAACAAGTTTTTAACGTATTTATAATTCTGAGTCTTCTCATTTGGCTCCCTAGCAATAAGTTTGGCGATATCGGCTGGTAGCACACCGATCAAATAAGCAACCCATTTAGAATCAGGCACATTAAAGAAGTTTAACTGCCTTTCAAACAAATTCAAAAATAAACCCATATCATCTTCCTTTGGACAGAAAACTGGTAAAAGTTTTTGTACTTCCAAGATAGACTGATTCATTTCTACACTAGCTCTATTAATTTCGGTTGGCAAGCCTAACCTATGAGCTTCGAGTTGGGACCTAAGCCTTTCTATTTCGAGATTCTTGTCATTAATTATTTCTTGTTCTTTTAATTTCCGAACTTCAATTATATTTGATAGGACATCTTTTACAAACACTTCCTCATAATTCTTAGACTTCATAATTAAATTTCTAAGATCTATAATCTTTAAATCTATACTAACTTCTTCCTCCCCAATCTCTTGGGCAAGCAGGATTAGATCCTCCTTCCGCGCCTTACCCAAATACGCCATATTTTTTGAATTTAAAGTAAAACGTCACTCACGTAAAAATAAAACGTCACTCACTTATCTGTACCATTTTTTTACGTTGGGCGCCACTTTTAGCTAGCTGTAAACATCATTTTATTTTTTTTACAACCATTACAAAATCATCTTACAATAATTTCTTGCAAACATCTTTTACTAAAACTTTAGAACACCAAAAATTAGGCGAATTACTGGATAAATGAAAATCGCGAGCTCGCGCCAATGAAAATCGCGACCTCGCGCCATGGAGTTAGTTGGGTGGATTGTAACTAAAAGGATGACGATGCTTTGACGTCATTTTACGATTGTTACAAGTTTAACTTGGGAAAATATTCGTTCTACTTCTGCATTTGAAACTGCAATTGAGGATGCAATATTTAGAAATTTTTTGAGAATTGCAAATTTCTTTCCTATGGTCTCTTCAGACTTATGCAGTGTTGAGCACAATTTGTGCATCTTCAGATCATCATGATCTAAATCTGCTCTTTTCAAGAACATAAATTTAAAATCCTCCCACTCTTCTAACACCTCGTCTTCTTCAACACCGAAATATTCTGCCAATTCTATAATTTCTGTATTACCATACAGGCTTATGACACTTTCTGGCCCTATCCTAGATAAATCTAAAATGCCAAGCTGTGTAATTACAGTCTGATTTTCAGTTCTCTTGCAAAGGTTGTTGTGCAAGAGATCAATGAACATCCGTGCATCCTGCTCAAATGCTCCATCAGTCTAGCCTATTGGGAGAATCAATTCCAAGTTGCCTTGCTCTATCATCAAGCCTTCTACAAAACGTACCTCCTGGCTTTTTTTTAAATTTGTTTAATTGGGATAAAGCATTCTGAATGTTTGGTTCTACTGTTGTCAGGTCAATATCAGATCTCTGAAAGAATAAAGTTAAATTTGAAATTACTGATAAAACATCACACAAAGTGAATGCCTTGGAAAAATTCATAAGACTTGAATTGTTTTAAAAGTCCGCTAGTGGTTGGGCCTGCATTTGTAGTGGATTCACCACTTGCTAAAGTGTTTTCTAAATCAGCTAAAATAGGCTGATAATTTATTTGAATGGAATTAACGTCATTATAATGCAGCAACCATCTAGTGAACCCAACTCGTTTTATAGTTATGCTTTCGCCTTTATCAAATAAGGTCTGTGAGTTCATTAAACTGTTTGTGCAGTGAGTGTTTCATCTATTTTCACAAATCTACTGAGAGCCTGAAAGCTGTCTTTGGTTGCAAGTGCTATCCTATGGTTTAGGCAATGAAAGGTAATGACTTTTTCATTTTTTTCTTTTATTAAAGTTGCCAGACCTCGATGTTTTCCCACCATATAGCATTTGCACCATCACTCGTAAAACCAGACATTTTGTTAGTCACCACATTCTTCAATGAGTGGGGTTAACTCTGAAAATATTGTTTCTGCTTTGCCATCACTTAAGTGACAATCTTTTAGAAAAGATATTTTAGGTGATCCTTCTTTTAGATACTTAACAGCAACAGACATGTGTTTCCTGTTATTTAAATCGGTTTTTTCATCTCTTAGGACAGAAAAACAAGGACTTTCATTTATTTCTTTTATAATTTCTTCTTCTTTTTCACTGGCCATTACATTAAGTAAATCATATATAGCTGTGTAACTTTGTAGCTTGCATTTTTTGCTTTTTCAAGGGGTGCTAAAATAGGACTACGGAAATCTTTAATGCAAAAAGTTATTAGTGGCTCAAATAATGTTGCATAGAGCATGTTGTATCAAGAAATTTAAGCACTTCATTGCACATTTTACAGCTTGAAATAACTCTGCCTTCCTCAAACTCTTTCTCTGACAATTCCTTTGAGTTGATTTCATTTGTCTCAGCTACAAATGAAGCATTATGCATTTCTGATTTTGAATGCTCTTTAATTTTGTCTAATCTGACTGTCACAATACCTCTTTTCACCCACTGAGAACTTTTAAAATTACCAATTTTATGATGTTTTAAACACAGCTTACACAATAAAACATCCCTACCTTCATCATTAGATAGTACTAACCAAGGGAATTCGGTGCACCGAGCTGGATGAAACACATTCCTGTGTTTACTGCCAGTCTTTTTTTGATTAGTTGTATTATGCCTCACAGTCAGTTCAGGAAATTCTTTAGAAGTAACTCTGTCTTCAGCTGCTGTTTCATCTGAAGTAGTTAGGACAGCTTCAGTGGTAACTTGAATAGATACAGATGAGTTTAAGTCAGCTTGCTCTACTGCATGTACAACTTCTTGTTCCAAGTCTATTTTTCCAGATGATGTATGGCCGCTACATTGATAGGATACATTAGAGGTGCACAACCTGCGGCCCGCGAGGGGTTAACTTGTGGCCCGCCGAAACTTCTTCAAACTTTTACGTACTGGCTTAATTTGACGATTCAGTTATTATTCTTATTATAAAAAAAGACTTTTTTCTCTTGCTTATTTTTTCCTCGTCGGAGCGAAAAAGGCGTTACCGTAAACACACAAACACTCTCCGCTACTTCTCTCGCCCCTCACCACATTTCTTCCTGCGGCTGCGAAAGAAACAAAACTGAAAACGAAAATGCAAAACTGCACACTTGTAAAATCTTTACCACACCAGACGAACGTAAGTCCATATTTTACAATTTTCAGTCAATTTTACATCATTGTATGTAGAAATTGGTTTTACATTAAGCCACAAAAACCTAAGTCCTTTTAAAAATCCCCTTTTGTATTTTCCGAGGGTTGTGATAATGTAATTCCTCAGCTATGATTGAGCCAGATGAAACGTTTTGGTGCTCTCCTGAAAAATTAGTCTAGTGTGACTTACGTTAGTCTGGTTCTGAGGTACAGAAATGCTGAACTTGCTTTTTTTTCCTTATCTCTACTCGGGAAGTTTGACTTATAGAAGTAATGTGCTGAATATTAATGGGTTATATTTTTCTGTGGTATAGAACTAGAAGAAAGTCTTAGCTGAAAGTGTTTATTTAATGTAGCATATAGCAGGGTTGCCAGATGGGGCTAATTTTAACCATTTTGGCTAATTTCAGAAGCTGCTGGCTAAAAAGAAAAATTTTTGTTTAGCCACTCGTTTTTTGGCTAATTATGGCTTAATTAAGGCTGCTGGCTAAAAAGGAAAACAAAATTTTAGCTAATTATGGCTTAATTCTGTAATTCTTGGCGAATATGAAAACAAACAGTATATATATGTATAGCTACTTGTTTCTTGTCTAGTCTGGGGGGGACGTCACAATTCTTAGCAGTGTCTATCACCCGGTATTTTGTCCTCTTTCCGAACAAATGGGGTGGCTTTGTTTTGGTTTTAGTTCAAGTTTCAACAGGTTTTTTTGTTAGATTTTGATTCTTAGCGAAAGAGAGTTTTACAGAGTAGCTGAGCTGACTAGGGCACATTTATTTATAGTGCGGTTTTTTTTTCTAATAGCCGGTCTCTGCCTTGAAGACTTTGGCCACAACAGGCCGGAATTGTTGGTCACTTTATTATGGGGACACCTAGTAGTTGGACCAACTTCGCCCCTATGAAGGGACGGACACAATGACAGCCACGCCCAGTCGGGGATCGAACCCCGACCGCCGGGAGTTGAACCCGCAACCGGAGTACGGTGCTTTACCCACCATACAACTCGGTCGGCCCTTGTTGTGCAGTTGTACTAAGTATTGAATATGTTGCCGTGGTTACATAAAGCTTGAGTAATTATTAAGTTACAGTTATTAAACGCTAGCCTATAATGAGTAGAAAATATTATAATAAATGGGAGATTGAGCATCCATGGTTAAAGTTGAAAGACAATGCGTGTTTTTGCAAGTTTTGTTTTTGCTCAATATCCCAGCTTGAAAAGCATAATTTAGTGACTCACTAAAAATTAGCCAAACATAAGAATAAACAGAAAGACTTGAAATCCTCTAAATTAATTGCACTGTTCACTGTTTATAAAAAAAATCAGCTGTAAATAAATCATTGAAAGAATTTGATATAAAATTTAGTGTAGCTATTGAGTGCCACTGCAGTATTAAATCCGTTGATCACCTAGGTGAAATAGTGAAAAAGTATTCAAAAGGTAGTGCACTAGAGGATCTGAAACTCCAAACAAAGTGTGCATGCCTCATTAAGAATGTCATAAGCCTATCATTATTCGAAGAGATGATTCAAGAGTTAAGAGAGGCTAAGTTTTCTTTATATATTGATGAATCTACTGACATTTCCGCAACAAAGCATTTATGCCTGTGTGTAAGATTTTTTTCCTCAAATAGTAATCGCTTGTGCCCTCTCACGTTGGAAAGTGTTTCCTAACCAATGCATTGAATTCGATTTATCATTCCGCAAAATTTCTAAGTAATAACTCTTTATTTTTGTGATCTACTAATCTTTAAACTAATATTATTGTTATTTATTTAATCACAAAAATACGCCTGTGAATCACATCTATGCTGTATTCTAGACTTTTTAAAAGTTTTCTCGAAAATCCAAAAGATGGCGCTGCAATCAAAGTGGCTATTTTTGGCTAATTTAAGAAGCCATTTGGCTATTTTCAAGAATTTTGATCTGGCAACCCTGCCATATAGCACGGATAGTAAAAGAGGAATACGTGAAATGACTAAGAGCCATTCTGAAGGTTATTTTTACCCTTTATCCGCCCCCTCCCAAATAAATCCCAATCTTTCTTGTAGATTTGAGATACAGCTTGAATTATATTTTACATAATTGTATTAAACGCAAATTTAAATTTAGCACTTACTTCAACTTTTTTTTTTTTAAATCTGCGCAATTCCAAGGGTGGATTAAAGGGGGGGGGGGCAGAGGGGCAACCGCCCCTCGACAAAAGAAATTAATGTAAAAAATCCTATTTTACTTCCATAAAATGGATGTATAGGTCAATCTTCTAACTAACTGCCCCCCCCCCCCCCCCCCCCCCGACAAACTTGCATTAATCCGCCACTGCGCAAATCTGTATTGAATCATTTTCGTCAATGTATGAAAATCTAATAATTTCGTAAATAAAGGCGCTTTTTGACATTTGTGAGTGAGAGGGGATTCAAAAAGTATCACAAAAGACAGCACACATCAAACTGAACTCCGGAAAGTACCCATCTCACCCCTTTGCAGAGTAGAATCGTCCCTGAATGATATTTCGCAGATCTTTCCTCCCATTCTCTGTTGGTCTTTTTGTCTTTCGGAAATGGGCAGCGACTGTATTTAGTTATTAGTTTTTTGTTTGTTTTTTGTTGTTGTTGTCACAAGTTACTTATTTGCTAAGATGAGCGGAAAGGAAAGAAAGATAGCGGACGACAATAGAAAATTTTCGGAATCTTATACTTCAAAATATTTTTTTGTGGAGCAAGATAATCGAATTACGTGCTTGATATGTAATTTTACAATTAGTGTTTGCAAGGAATATAACATTAAGCGGCACTACGAAACGAAACATTCAGCATTTTCAAAGCTCGATGGAGACGACAGAGATCGCAAAATCGAATCGCTTCGTCGTTCTCTTGTTGCTCAAAGAAATGTGTTCACAAAGGCAACTTTGCAATTGGATAATTGTGTCGAAGTGAGTGTGGGAATCGCGGCCTTAATCGCAAAAAGTGGTTGCCTTTTTACTGATGGTGATTTTGACAAGGAGTGTATTTTGTTGGTTGCCGAGAAATTGTGTCCTGAAGCCATCAACAAATTGAAAAAAGTGAGTCTCGGCAGAATGACAATTAAAAGAAGAATTGAAAATCTGTCTGATGATATTAATGAACAACTCCATATGGATGTCGCCAAATTTAAGTATTTTTCACTTGCGACTGATGAGTCAAGACATAACTTCAACAGCTCAGCTGCTTTTGTTTGTTAGAGGAATTTTAGAAAATTTTGAAATAACTGAAGAACTTATTGGAATGAGTTCAATGAAGGGGAGAACAACTGGAGCTGATATTTTATCCTGCATTTTCAATTTGTGTTCTGCACATAATTTTGATCTTACCAAACTTGTTAGTGCAGTGCGCACCGGTTATAACGGACCTGGGATATAACTTACTATCGGTTATAACGTACCTAGAAGCTAAGTCCCGATTGAAGTCCTACATTTATGTTATTTAACTTCGGTTAAAACGTACTAAGCAAAAGTACGTACTTCGGCTATAACGTACTTTTTACACCAAAGCCAAAAATGAAATTTTGCTTTTCTTAAGCATTTTATTCCCTTTTTCTCATAAATTTCAGTTCGTTCCATTCAGTTCAAAACCACTCGTTGTCAGTTTTCAGATTCTCTAGCGAGATGAATTGTGCATGAATGAAGGGAATGATCGCTAGGCAGGGCTAAGAACAAGAAAGTTTTTGTTTTTGGCATTTATCAATGTAAATGCCTTCTGAAAAGCCCTATCTATAGTGATTCTAATGATAGTGAGGAAGAAACAGAAGAGCCCATACCAAGCATACCTCACGCATTAAATGCTGCAGAAACAGTATCACGATTTTTTGAATGCCACAGTGATGATGAAGAGACTCTACAAGTCTATTATGGATATCCAAAACGGTATTTTTAAAGTAGCATCTGCTCATTTAAAACAAAAGAAAATGACAGATTATTTATCTCAATAAAAATTATAAGTGATGAAGAATATTCTGCTTATTTAATTTAAATTTAAAAAAAATCAACTTGTTTAAAACACATATTACAGTGAAATTATGAGCCCGCTATTTTTTTGTGCAATATTGAATCTTGCCAGCGGTATTATTTATAACGTACTTCGGCTATAACGTACTACTTTTTTAGGTCCCGTGAGAGTACGTTATAACCGGTGTCTACTGTATCACTACTGATGGTACTCCAGCTAGGACTGGAAATCAGAATGGTGTGGTGAATCTCTTGAGGAAACATTTAGGTGACCAAGGCAAAAATCTGATTGGGTTACATTGTATTATTCATCAGGAACAGCTGAGGGCAAAAGAACTAGGTTTTGACCGTTTAATGAAGGTAGTGAGTGACGCTATTAATTTTATTCGTTCACACGGTTTAAACCACAGACAATTTAAGGAGATGTTAGAATATATAGATGTAACACATGGGGATCTGATGTATTATTCTGAGACACCGTGGAGAAGCACTGAAAAGATTTGCCGACTTGTTTGATGAAATATCATTTCTCGAAGAAAAAGGCAAGCAAACTAGAATGTTAAAAGAACTATCTTTTAAGTGTGACTTAGCATTTTTAGTTGATGTGACAGCTCATCTGAATGACCTGAACAAAAAATTGATGGGAAAAAGTCAGTTTGTTAGCCAACTGGCCAATGCAGTATCTGCTTTCAAACTGAAGCTCCAGCTATTCTTGGATCAGATACGATGTCAAAGTTTCATAAACTTTTTCCTTACCTCCAAAAACTGGAGGAAAAATTTTCTGACAAACAAATGGATTATTCGGAACAAATAAAAGTGCTACTTGATTCATTTGAAAAGCGATTCAAAGATTTTGAGATGCAAAAGGTTAAATTTAAATTGTTTGACCCTTTTTCTGTTCCAGTTGAGGAAGCTCCTGAAAATGTACAGTTAGAACTCATTGATTTGCAAACTTCAGACTTATGCAAGGCTAGATTCCGTGACTTAGAACTTCTCGGCTTTTGTAGAACTCTACCCACTGAGTTTTGTCACTTAAAAAATAATGCAAGAAAATGTCCGATGTTTGGTAGCACCTATATATGTGAACAAACATTTTCTCTTTGAATTTAAATAAGTCAAAATTAAGAAGTGAATTGACAGATGAACACTTGAAATCTGTCTTGAAAATATCAACAACTAACTTAAAACCAAATGTTCCAAACATTGTTAGTAAAATACAGTCTCAACCGTCACACTAATACTTGTAATTTTTTTTTTTTTTTGTTCATTTTGCTTTTAATCTAGTCTGTCAATATTTTGCTTGGTCGTCAAATTTTAGTTTCCTTTAAATTATTTTTAAAATTATGTAATGAATGCTATTTAATCAAGATAAATTATATATTTAATAACTGTACTATGGATAAATTATTCAATGTAAAAAGAAAAAGGGTGAAACTACAGTAGAGATGTTCCCTTTCTATTGTTTTTGTATGATCAGATTTTTTTTTGTGTGTTTGAATGCTTTTTATTACGAATTTATTAAAATTTTACTGTTTGTTGCTATGCTTATACAAATTACTGATATTAAATTTATGCATGCGTAGCTTTTGTTTGAGGAAACTTTATTTTTTTTCATTTTTATTATAATCTTATTTTTATTTAACCATTTTGTCTCTCTTATAAAAATTCTGGTTTCAAAATGAGCATTTCTGCAACGATAAATTACTGACAATTGTCTATACTGAAGCTGTTTCACTTTTCAAAGTAAATTGGTGGTGTGGTCCTCGGCAGTCCAACCTTTTCTTTGAGTGGCCCTTCTCTTACAAAGGTTGTGCACCCCTAGGATACATGAATCTCATCTTCGGACCTAATAGCAGAGTTACACTGTTCAGACAATGCAGTACTATCCTTCAGCTGATTGCCAAATTCCTTAAATAATAAAATTGAGATTTTCAAGAAATTTCAAATGTTTACAAAACAATGGTGGTGAAAGAATATTGAAAAATTATGCACCATAATCAAGAATACAAACTGATCTGCAGATTTTTATCACTACTGCTACAAACTAAAGGAAATTTTTTTTCTGGTTTTCCTCAAATACTTGAAAATTTTTATAAAAATCAGAGATGCTATCAGTGGTATAATGGGGCAGGGGGTGTTCAACCTTTCCTGCTTTATATCAGTTTTTTTTTTTTTTTTTTTTTTTTTTTTTAAGGGAGAAAATCTTTCTATCTTTTTTTACATATATATATTTTTTGGGGGGAGGGGGGGCTGTTATATTATACTACAGAAGTAAAGAGTGGACCTAAGTGATGGGGGGGGAAAAAGTTTGATCTCTTAGATGCCCAAATAGGCTGCATTTTGCTGTACGTTTGTATACAAAGCAAGAAATTAAAGTACCAAATTTTTTTCTTTAGTTTATAGCAGTAGTGATAAAAATCCGCAGATCAGTTTGTATTCTTGATTATGGTGCATATTTTTTCAATATTCTTTCACCACCATTGTTTTGTAAACATTTAAAATTTCTTAAAAATCTCAATTTTATTATTTAAGGAATTTGGCAATCAGCTGAAGGATAGTACTGCATTGTCTGAATAGTGTAACTCTGCTATTAGGTCTGAAGATGAGATTCATGTATCCTATCAATGTAGCGGCCATACATCATCTGGAAACATAGGCTTGGAACAAGAATTTGTACATGCAGTAGAGCAAGCTGAGTTAAATTCATCTGTATCTATTCAAGTTACCACCTGTATAAGGTGACCAGTTTTGTCGTTCCCGAGGATGGTCACATTAGGCAGGTTCCACTGTATATAAAATGTGTACCGCACGGTTGAACTTTGCTCGAGGTCGAAATTACGCTCCTGCACTTTTCCTCTTTTTTCATATTTGTGTATTCTCATCCCTGGAAGAATAGCGTAAACTACATGGAAAAACATCCAAAACTTAAAAATAAATGCCATCATGTACAGAAACATCTCCAAAATTTAGAAAAAAAAAAAAAAAAAACTTAAAATGATGTGAACACATAAGGGGGTCAGCATAGGGTGAAGAGAGGAAGAGAAAAGGGCAACTAATTTGTTATTAAAGAAAACATTTTGAGGCAGAAAAAAATAAATAAAATAAAGCGTATATAATTAATTTAGAAAATTATTAAAGAGGGAGAGCACACTATTATAAACAACATGAGTGTTAAGCAGAATACCAATGAGATAGTTGTAATACTATTGTGTAACACTTAAAACAACTGATACATATTTGAATTAATTGAGACAAAACAAATATTAAAACTGAACTCATTCCCTTCCCCTTGCCAGAAAAAAATTTTTGGTACAAAAACCTTTTGTTCACACACGAATGAGAAAAAAAATTTTACACAAGGACACGTCTCATAAGCTAGTTGGACAAACCAGCACCGCAAGCACAAGAGCAATGTATTAATACTGCCAACACAAAAAAAAAAAAAAAAAAAAAAAAATTAAAGAAATTAAAAAGACCGCACCAGAACCACCGCAGTCTGCAAGGCTACCTTCACACATCCAAAACACACAAAACAACAACAACAAAAAAAATTTCTTGTATTCAAATATAACAAAAGAAAACAAGTTGCCTACCACGAGAGAGAAATCTTTGCACAACCCAAGTCTGTTACATTGAAGACATGTTTTACAAAAATGAATACAGGACAACTCTCTGGATTTGAAATGTATATACCCATTACATTTAGTTATCAAACACAAATAAGTAAAAGGGGAAAAAAAAATTAACATGAAGATGATAACATATATATCGCAACACAACAACGAAGAAAGAATTTTTTACATCGCATCTGATTAAGGATAGGAAAAAACTACATGTAGGTGTAAACCATACATAACTCAATGCATCATTTTTGACATCGTTCAGAAGATAAAATAAGCACAGAAATTAGTAAGTAACAGAGAAAACCACTCTTCTTAAGATTTTAGAGAGCAAACAAAACTTGGCAGACCCAGCCTAGTGTCTAGAATTGGGCCACCCACCCATCATACCAAACAAGAAAAAGTTGGCTTGCATGAGTAACACAGCAATGTGACATACACTCCGTCTCAAGCTCAACTGCCTTGCTATCTCTACGCAACCAAAGCTACTCCCTTCAACATGCCCCTGCTTCAACCAATCAGCACTAGCCAACAAGTTAGCATCTTCTGAGAAACTTGAGTCATCGCGCAGGAAGAGGCTTTGGTACGAGGAGAAATTGAACAAGATGGTGATTTCAAAAACTCCCAAGATGGCAAAATTTTGATAGCTTACTCAGCCATAAATGAAGTTCAGTAAAAATTAGAACCAGTACTCGGACTGATGAAAAATAGCGTAAACTGCAGGGAAAAACACCCAAAACTTAAAATTAAATGCCATTATGTACAGAAACATTGCCAAAATTTAGAAAAAAAAAAAAAAAACTTAAATGATGTGAACACAAGGTGGCCCCAGTATAGGGTGAAGTGAGGAAGAGAAAAGGGCAACTAATTTGTTATTAAAGAAAACAGATTTTAAGGTAACAACAAAAAAAATAAATAAATGAACAAAGCGGATATAATTAATTTAGAAAAATATTAAAGAGTAGTATAATAGTGTGCTGTCCGCACACTATTATAAACACCATGAGTTAAGCAGAATACCAATGACAGGGGTAGGAATTCTGCGCCATACCAAGCCAAAACTTAAAACCTGTGCTGTGCTGCTACAAAAGCGCTTTATCGTACAATTCTGCGGAGGGGGGGGGGATACTGTGCCTATTACGAACTGCCTAAAAAAAAAAATGCACCTACTACGTTATGTTTCTGGCTCACACAACTGACTAGTATTATGTCACTCTAAAAGAACGCTATTGGTTCAGAATGGGCCAATCAGAAAAACTGAAAAAAGAGAAAAAATGTCATTGATTGTCATTTTATAGCCAATGCTGCGCTCAAGATAGGGTGCATTGTAGTGTTGGGTCCATGGATGTACAAAAGTGGGCATAGGAATAACAGGCTTTATTTTTCTACTAGGGGTGAAACTTTAAATGATGACACCCTTTTTTTTCTTAAATACTTTTTATTAAAAATTGCAGAAAAAAATCACTTTCAAAAATTTTAAAAACAATTTCAGATTTGAAAAAGAATTAGACCAGCTGCATTAAATTGAGTGAAAAATTCACAGTTCCAATCCATGCCTTTTATAAAATATCTAGCAGACAAAATCCATGCTAGATGCCCTTCCCATGAATAAGGCAACCTTCCATCTGTTTATCAGCCGCCTGGTCTGTGTATTCTTCTATAGAACAGATGCTTTATATACTATATATAAACAGGTTAATTTTACAGTCAAACAAAATGAGTTACATTTGCATAAAATGAAAATTTCAATAAATTTGCATATTGCAAACAACCTTAGAAAATTGCCTTTCACTTCAGGCTTTCACTCCTTACCCATGGTTTAAACATTTTCAAAAATTCTATCCTAACCAAACTGAAACCTCTTAAACCATGATTCTTTTGAAAAACCAAGCATTTGCTAGTCGAAAGGAAGGCCTTTGTTTTTCAGGATGCATCATTAAATTACTAGCCATAGTTCAAAGGCTATTTCCATCCAGCAGCAGTCAGCAACAACTAAGCAGAACTTTATTAAAGATTAGGTTTTTAAACTTTAGTTGCCTTAGGTCTTCACAATTATTAAAAGTATATATTGTTTAAGTTTTTTTCTTTCTTTTCTTAAATAGAATAAGAAGTTTGTTTACATTTTAACTTTGATTAGAAATACCTAATTAGGATTATGTATAGTTTTATTTTCATTTATTAATTTTGAACATTTTTTTAAATTTAATTTTTATTTTAAACTGGTTATAATTTATTTTTATTTGAACTATTATATGAAGGGTCCACGGGAAGAACAATGAGAGTCCAATACAGCTGATTTTCCAAAAATCAAAAGGTGCACAGGACTTTCATCGTTCTTCCCCAGTAAACTGTATCGTTGGGCTATTTTTTCAGTGTATTATCATCGTTCTTTCCCCTTATGGGCACAGATATGAATAGTGCCACTAATGAACAACAGAATGCAGTAGAAACTTCAACATTGACGAAAAGTGGACTCTCATCGTTCTTCCCGTGGACCCTTCATATAATTAAGATGAACTTTAATTCATGCGTGAACAGCATAATCAAAACTTAAGCTTAACTGGCACATGAAAAAAACTTTATGAAATTTATGGCTGATGCAAAGCCAGGGGAAAACAATTGGGCAAAAATACATTACAGGTAATTTAAGTTTGAATTTCATTAAGGTTTTAGCTAAAAAAAATTATTTAGCTGTAACAAAATGCCCCCTTTATCCTGGGCTCTGCATTAGCCAAATAACCATTCACAATAGAATGAAAATTTTTCAAAGGGCAAAGCCTTTGTAAAAATGTCAGCCGCATTACCTTTTCCTAACACATATTTCAGTTCAAATTTGTGTAGATTTTCTTTCACATAAAAAGTCCTAGTATCAATATATTTTGTTCTTGTATTTTCTCTATTATTTTTTGAAAAAAAGAATACTTTGGTTGTCACAGTAAACAAAGTGGTTTTTGAATTTTTAAATTCAGGGATTTTAATTAATCTAATATTCTTAGTACCCAACACATTTCTTTAATGGAATCTGATAAAGCAATATATTCTGCCCCCATACTAGATAGGGTAGTACATTTTTGTTTGGAAGAATTCCAAATGACTGGAACTTCATCAAACAGGAAAACATAACCACTAATTGACTTTCTGCTAATTAAATCAGAAGCCCAACTGGCATCTGCATACACTTTTAAATGATTATTTGAATTTCCAGATAGATTTATTGAAAAATGTTTAGTATTTACTACATACTGGAAAATTTGACATAGGTGTTATGAAAACCAAGGTCATGCCTCCACCAGATGGAGTTAGGGGTACTATGATTGTCCCTTTTCGCCCCCATCCTTCGGGGCAGGGGAAAACTCTTCAGAGAGCATCCAGAGTTCGGACCGAGAGGTCTATGTTGAGCCCGCAAACTGCATTTTTAGAAAGGCGGTGCCTCAAAATTATTTTCAAGAAAAATGTTTTGTATATATTTTTAAACAGTGTACATAAGTCGTGTAAATAAAATTTTAGTTAGCCAAGACAAATGGCGACCCGGCTTTTCTTCACCCATTCTTACAGGACCCAGAGCACTCCTCCCACCGCAATTCGAGAGAAAGAGGTAAGTGACCTCTTTTAATTAATTCAAAGAATTATTGATAATTTTTACCCTCTCCGCCCCGGACGGTGTCCGGCTTAACCGGAGATCTCTTACTGTGTTTTTGTTACATAGTAAAGTGGCGAGCCTGCCAGGATTTTGTTAGTGTTTTGAAAATTTTTAGTAATGGAAAAATTAGTAAAATTACGAGCGCCGGTGAGAAGCAATTTCACCAAAACCACAAATGCTCTGAAAGAAGAGCTTGCTAATGAATTTGTGGATAAAGGCGCTCTGAGCGACAAACTCACTAAATTGGTAAATTTAAAGGAAGAGCTATCCAATTTAGATAGCAAGATTCTTGATGCACTTCTGGACAAAAAAGATGTAACAGACGAGGAAATTTCGAAAGAGTATGAGAGCGCGGAAGAATATTCCGACTTGTTTATAACTATGAAAAGACTAGCGGATAGTAAGTTAGAAAATTCTAACAGAACTAATTCTGTAGCGGGTACCGTTTCGAATAGATCGAGCTATAGACTCCCCGAAATAGAACTAAAAAGATTCGATGGTCAATTGATAAATTATCTCCCATTCTGGGCTCAATTCAAACAAATTCATGATAACGATGAACTGAGTGAAGTGGATAAATTCCATTATTTATATCAAGCCATGCAACCAGGAACAAAAGCTCGAGAATTTATTGAGGGCTACCCGGCTACGAAAGAAAATTATCAAAAGGCAATTTTGGCGTTAGAACAGCGTTTTGGGAGAAAAGAGCTCTTAACGGAGGTTTATGTTAGAGAACTACTTAAGCTAATAATTAGTAATGTAGGAAATAGCAGAGAAAAGTTGTCTTTAGGCAAACTTGTTGACAAAATTGAAGCTCATTTAAGAGCATTAGAGTCAATGGGGGTGGATTCAGAAGCGAACGCTGCCTGGCTATTTCCTCTGGTCGAAAGCTGCGTATCAGAAGATATTTTACGAGCTTGGCAGAGACATTCTCTCTCTTCTACCCACAGCGTATCGAATTACCCTCACGCTTCCCCCCTTGCTGGAGAAAACTCTCACTCTGTAGTAGAAAATGATCTAGTCCCCCCTAAGCAGCGTTCTAGATTGTATTCTCTCATGTCTTTCTTGCATAGCGAAGTTCTAAACGAGGAAAGGTTATCGTTGGCGAAAGAGGGCTTTGACCGTATGAGGGATACTCCAAAAGATAAACAGAAAAGTAAAAGGCCAGCTGTACCGACCGCGTTGGGGTTGCAGGTGTCAGCAAAAGCTAACAGCTGTGTATTTTGTAATATGGGATCTCACGAAAGCAGAGATTGCTGTACAGCTATGTCCATGACGATGGAGGAAAGAGTAAAGAAATTAAAAGATAAAAAGTGCTGTATAAAATGTTTGAAGCCCGGTCATTTCGCGAATTCCTGCCGTAGATTTGTACGATGTCAGGTATGTTCGAAAGTGCATCCGATTGTACTGTGTCCCGACATAAGCACCCGTAAGGAGCCGGCCAATAAAAGCGAAACGGAAAGATCGGAAATAGCGCAGAGCAGTGTAATTCAGAGGGAGTGCGATAACTCAATAATACTTATGACGTTGAACGTAGAGATATTTGGAAAAGGATCTAAAAGAGTACGGGCGCTCCTTGATTGTGGCTCTCAACGCTCATATGTAAAAAAATCCACTGCGCAGGAATTAGGGTTAGATCCCATTGGCTCAGAGAATATTTCTCACGCCCTGTTTGGCGGTTTAAAAACTGACTCCGAACCTCACGATAAATACTTATTGAAACTTGGTTCAACTAATAAATATTTGAAAGAAAAGTTCGAATTTGAATTTCTAAGTCAGGAAATAATTTGTGGGAGTGTTCCTAGGTTAAGATTAAATGAGAACCTGATTAAAGAATTTAAACGAAATAAAATTTGGTTGACCGACGTAGGATCTGAGAGTTCTGAAGTTGAGATGCTTTTTGGTGCTGACCTATATGGAAAATTACTTACAGGATATGTTAAACAATTGCCAGGGGGTCTGACAGCTATTGACACTAAATTAGGATGGACCGTGTGCGGAGAAATCGGTAGTAAAGAACCGAACTTAACGAATGAGAGCACGCTAGTAACAAATCTTTGCGTTAGGAATTTAGAAATTTCTGATCTGTGGAATCTAGAGACAATCGGAATTTCAGGTGTAAAGAGCGATTTGTCAAAAGCTGCAGAGGAAGAACTAGCTGTGGAACAGTTTGAAAATTCGTTGAGTCGAAGTAATGATGGGCGATACTGTGTGGGGTTACCGTGGTTGGAGAAACGAAAGGAAATTCCTTCTAATAGGCATATCGCGGAGAAAAGATTATTTAGTGTAACGCGAAAACTCAAATCCAGTAATATGTATGAGGAATATCATAAAATATTTTTTGAATGGGAACAAGAAGGGATATTTGAGAAGGTTTCGGGAAAGGAGGTCAATTCAAAAATTGTCCACTACTTGCCTCATCATCCTGTAGTAAAACCTGACAGTCTGACTACTAAGATTAGACCGGTATTCGATGCTTCATGTAAATCAGATAGAAACCCGTCCCTTAATGATTGCTTGGTGAAGGGACCCAATCTCATCGAACAAATCCCAGCGATTTTTTTAAGATTTAGAGAAAAGGCTATCGGAGTTGTATCAGATATACGTCGCGCCTTTTTACAAATTGAACTGGAAAAAAATGATCGAGATTTTTTGCGTTTTTTGTGGTGGGACTGCGATAATAGAATTCAAGAATTTAGGCATAATCGTGTAGTGTTTGGCTTAACAAGCAGCCCATTTTTACTTGGAGCGGTAATAAAGTGTCATCTGTCGAATGCAGAAGGGAAATTTAAGGACACAGCAAATAAACTTTTAAGTTCATTTTATATCGATAATTGTGTCACTTCAGTTGATACTGTTGAAGAACTAAAACTTTTTATTTTGAATTCGACAGAGCTACTGTAGGCTAAATTAGAGTTGAGATCCTGGGAGTTCGGTCCTTTTGAGGAAATTAAAGATTTTGGTGAGAAAAATGAAATTCCAAACAGCACGGTAGACCCAGTCAATATACTAGGCCTCAAATGGGATAGGATAGACGATACTTTATTGATAACAGTCAAATCCGACTTTAAAATAAGAAATTTATCAAAACGTGAAATTTTGTCGATCACCCAGAGTATTTTTGACCCTTTGGGATTTTTGTCTCCCTTTTTACTAAGAGCTAAACTGCTCATACAACAAGCTTGGATCATGAAGACAGACTGGGATACCCCCTTGCCAGATAACATAAGGGGAAACTTTGAAATTTGGTTCAGGGAGTTAGAAGAGTTAAGAAAAATAAAAATTCCGAGACGAGTAGGATTTGGCGTTAGGAAAAACTGGTCGATGCACGTATTTTGTGACGCAAGCCAGAGCACGTATGCAACAGTGATATTTTTGAGATGTGCTGCCCCGGAAGTTACCGTTCGATTGTTAGGCTCCCGATGTAGATTAGCACCCTTAAAGAAAATGACCATTCCTAGGCTGGAATTACTGGCATGTGTCATTGGGGATAGGTTTAGTGCATTTATAAGGGATTCAATGAATATTTCTTCTGTTGCTACGTATTATTGGACCGATTCCACCACAAGCTTAGCGTGGATTAAACGTAATGATCAGTGGGGGACATTTGTCGGGAATAGGGTAAGAGAAATTTCAAAATTAACTGACCCAGATAGTTGGAGACTAGTCCCCGGTAAATTAAATCCCGCAGATTTGCCCTCTAGGGGTTGTAATGCCAAGCAATTAATAGAAAGTAGGTTGTGGGATAGCCCTGAGTGGTTAAAATTGGGTGAAGAAAATTGGCCTAGTCCAGATGTGCATCCAGATGAGACTAAAATAAATTCCGAACGAAAGAAAATGCTGATTTCAAATTTAAGTGTAAAAGAGGAAAAATTTGCGTTGTTTCAAAATATATCAAAATTCTCTCGGATTGTGCGTGTTCTGTGCTGGGTCAAAAGATTTATTCAAAAGGCCCAGGGAAAAAGAGTTCCCCCTGACATGATATTGGATGTTTCTGAGAAGCAAGATGCAGAAACCTGTCTCTGGTTGATGATACAAAAGGAGACATTCCCGTCCGTTAAATCCATCAACAGTTTGGTGACTGTCAAAGACCAATCGGGACTTCTCAGAGTCAAAACGAAAATAATTGATAGAGACGACGAATTTGCTTTTCTGTACCCGGTGTTACTTCCTAAGAGCCACCCTGTCGTGGAGAGTCTGATATGGGAATATCATCACAACTACAATCATGCTGGTGTGCAAATTTTAGCTGCAAAACTGCGTGAAAAATATTGGTTGATTTCATCCCGTCGTGCCATAAGAAACGTCGTATCCAAATGTGCGACGTGCAAAAGATACAAAACCAAAGCCTCCGCGGCGCCTCCCATACATCTCCCACTAGATCGGGGGAGAGATGCCTGTGTATTCGAAATTATAGGCATCGATTTGTGCGGCCCCCTTTACCTGAAGTCACGAGCAAAGGTATGGGTCGTCCTCTTCACGTGTGCAGTCTATCGAGCTATCCATCTAGAACTCGTCTCCAGTCTTAGTACGGAAGCTTTTGTACAGAGTTTTAGACGATTTATTGCGGGAAGAGGGAGACCCTCTACAGTATACACCGACAATGCCACCAATTTTACGGGCACAGAAAACGCCTTAAAATCCATCGATTGGAGCAAGATTGCAGCCGAAAGCCAGCTCTCTCCCATCAATTGGAAATTCATCCCTCCTACCGCAGCGTGGTGGGGCGGATGGTGGGAGCGGCTCATCAGATGTGTGAAGGAGCTCCTTGTCCGAGTCTTAGGTCGCACCACTTTAAATCAGGAAGAGCTCTGCACTGTTTTGTGCGATGTAGAGGCGACCATCAACAGTAGACCTCTAACCTATTTGGCTGATGATCCGGAATCCTTCGTACCAATCTCTCCATCTATGTTCCTGCAAGAGGTGCGTGAGATCGGTGTACCTGAATTTGATAACCTTGACAAAGAAAGTCTGAATATTCGATTCAGGTACTGCCAAAATCTACGTCAAGCATTACGAAGTCGATTCCGGAAGGAATATTTAGACCAGCTAGTGCAACAACCATCTCAAATCCAACAAAATTTACAAGTTGGCGATGTTGTCCTGGTCGGCATGGACAACAAAAAAGTCTACTTTGGCCCATGGGCATTATAGAAAGTGTTCTACCAAGCCGTGACGGCATTGCAAGAGTCGTGAAAGTGAAAACGAAGTCGGGATCTTTAATAAGACCCATACAAAAACTATTCCCATTGGAAATATCGAGAACTAAGGACCCGGTAGTGAAAACTGTGTTTGAAAACCGATCACGCCGTGGCAGATTACTGAAAATGCCAGAAAGATTGTGACTGTGAACAAAGAACTTTGTCAAAACACATAGACACTTTATTTTGAACTTTTTACAATTGTTTAGAACTTTAAGTACTCTAGGACATTTTAAGAAAAAAAAAAAGATTGTAGTGTGTATAATATTTGTGTGAATTGCACAAGGAATTTTGTCATTGCTTTTTCTAACTTTTATATCTGTATTTCTTTTTAGATATGTTATTGGAATTCGGTGCCCCTAATTCCAAGGTGGGAGGATGTTATGAAAACCAAGGTCATGCCTCCACCAGATGGAGTTAAGGGTACTATGATTGTCCCTTTTCGCCCCCATCCTTCGGGGCTGGGGAAAACTCTTCAGAGAGCATCCAGAGTTCGGACCGAGAGGTCTATGTTGAGCCCGCAAACTGCATTTTTAGAAAGGCGGTGCCTCAAAATTATTTTCAAGAAAAATGTTTTGTATATATTTTTAAACAGTGTACATAAGTCGTGTAAATAAAATTTTAGTTAGCCAAGACAAATGGCGACCCGGCTTTTCTTCACCCATTCTTACAGGACCCAGAGCACTCCTCCCACCGTAATTCGAGAGAAAGAGGTAAGTGACCTCTTTTAATTAATTCAAAGAATTATTGATAATTTTTACCCTCTCCGCCCCGGACGGTGTCCAGCTTAACCGGAGATCTCTTACTGTGTTTTTGTTACAATAGGTATTTCCAATGAGTCCATGAGGGTGCACTTGAAAATTGGGTTAGAGCTATTACAGAATACTAAATATCAGGTCGGGTTCTTCAAGCAAGGTACAATAGGCAGCCAACTAATTTTTGATAAGGAACATCAGTGTTTACTGCTTCAGAAGTTTTATAATTTCTCAATGTATTTTTGTTGGTGCATGAGATCCCGTCCATTGACTTTTTCAAATTCAACAACCAAAAAGTTTTTGATTTTTCCTATAACCCTAATTTCAAATTTTGATTTAATCAAATTTACCACTTCATCTAAAATTTTGTTATTTTTAGCAAGAATTGCAAAATCATCTACATATACTTGTAGAATTACTTTACATTTATAGCAGTATAAGCAATGACAACTTTCCATTTTTATTAAACCTAATTCTTTAAAAGTACTATCTAATTCTAAAAACCATTCTCTACCTCTCTCAAGAAATCCTTCTGGCTGCTCAATATAAATTAACTCATTTAGTGGAGCATAAAGATATGCACCCTTGATATCTAAACATGAAGTTATCCAATTTTTATTTATACTAAAAATGACAAAGAAAACCCTGACCAGAGAGAATGAAATTACAGGTGAAAAAGTGTCAAAATAATTTTAATTCCCCCTATTTGTCAGAATCCCTGAGCCACAGGGCATGCTTTTAAAGACTTTAACCTTTCGTGATTCACTTTCTTTTACTGTAAAAACCCACTTACTGCCTAATACTTTACCTTTCTCAGGCCTGGGAACAAGCTCAAAAACTTCCCCTTTCTTTAAAGTTTCTATTTCCGTTTTCATGGCCTGTAGCCATTTTTGTTTATGAAGGAAAATATAAAGATCATAAAAATCCCCCATCCCTCTGCCCAATAGTCAGTAAATGTGAAGGCCCTACCTACCTACTTGAAAAATACCTAAAAAACATATTACAGCAAATAATTCCTTCCTCAAACTCATCTCTAAATTCCACAACCGATTTTTTAAAAGAATTAAAAAACATACAACTCTCAGATTCTGTTAAAATGGTCAGCTTCGATGTCACCAACTTATATCCTTCCATAGACACAATAGAGATGTACAATACAATAAGTAAAGAAATTGAGAACGCATTTAATACAGATATTTCAATAACCCTAAAAGCTGCCTTGTCCCTCATCCTCAATAACTCCTACTTCCAATTCAATAATAAATTTTACAAATAGAATAAAGGTGTCCCTATGGGCTCCCCGATATCTGGTATAGTAGCAGAGTGGGAAATGCGAAACCTTGAAACTTTAATCAATACAAACCTCCACCCCAATATTAAATACTGGTTTCGTTACGTTGATGATGTTTTTGCAATAGTAAAGAACAATAGCATAGATAATATCCTCGACGAACTTAACTCACTTGATGAAAATATACAATTTACTATAGAACTTGAGCAGAATAATAGCCTAAATTTCCTTGATGTTAAAGTAATTAGGACCACCCCAGACAATATAGAAACTACCGTTTATCGTAAACCCACCAATAATAATAAAATAGTCAATTACTCCTCAAAAACTACATATAACTACAAAATATCAATCTTACGTTCACACGTCAATAGAGCCCTAGAAATATGCTCCAACCAACAATTACTAAAGGAAGAAATACAATTCATAAAGCAACTTGCACGTGAAGCTAATTATCCCAGCAATATCATCCCCCACCTAATCAGAAATAGAAGAAAGAAATTTAACATCATCAACGACGCACAAAAAGAAAAATCCACATTTACTCATCAGATTCCCTACTGTTGCAGTCTCGCTGTAAAAATATCCAACCGGGCACGTAAAATGAACCTTTGTATCCCAATTAAACCCAATAGCAATCTATTTAAAAGAATCCGGTCAGATAAAGACAAGATTAACCCTCTAGAAACCGCAGGTATTTATAAAATAAATTTCACTTATAGAGATTCCTACCTTCCCGCATACTACATTGGTGTTACAAAAAGAAAAATTAAAGATAGAATTAAAGAACACATAAACGACATAAAATACAATAGACAAAGTACCGCTCTATCCCGCCTAGCCTTAAAGGAAAATATAAATATAGATTTCGTACATGTCAAGAAAATAGCTAATTACAATAACCACAATTATGGCTTAAGACGGGAAGCGTTGGAAATAATGACACAAGAGGGAGCTGTCAACGACATGGCGCATGCGCAGATCGAGCAGTCGCCTTGGTGAAGAAGAAGCGATGAACGAGCCAAGCAGCTCAGTTCTGATGATGACAGCAGGCTGGGCTGTCGAAAGCACTCATGGTGCGTGTTTTAATTGTTTTACGGAGATTTTCGGCTTTTTAATGTTTTTAACTAATTCTTATGTCTATGCAAAGTACCTCGCCTTCGGATTTTGTTCCTTCATCAGATTCATTTTCCTCATCCACACTGCTATCACTGAATGTTACTTTTCTTTGAGGGGCATGGGCTCCGGCAGCATAGGGCAAGGAGGGGCAATGGCCACCCCCTGGATTTTTGTATGCAGTGTTTTTCCTTGCTTTTTTGTTCTTTCCAATATGGTAACCATACATTAGTCTTTGCCCCCCCCCCCCCCCCCCTGGGGAAATATTCTGTCGGCGCCCATGTTGAGGAGTCCAATTAAAGTCTATAGGGTCATAAGATATACCCTTTTCCTTACAATATTCTTCCACTTCTCTTTTACTTCGCAACCGTACCCACTTTTCTGTATAGTAATAAATATCTGTGGCCTTTTGTTTTTCCCCTCCTTCTTGGTATTTCTACTATCTTCCAATCTATTTTAGGGGGCGATGGTTGGGCTGAATCATGACAAGGTAAATTAAGGGAAGGATTAAGAATTCAAAAAATCGATTTTTCAATTTTAATGTCATTTGAAACCTTAGTTGCTTCTGAGCATTTTGACCCCCATTTCATGCAAATCCAACTAGAACCAGAGATACACATAAAAGCATTTTATGAAACCTTCATATTTGAACGCTATAAGGTAACTTTAAACTGTGTTTTCTCAAAATGCATTTTTATGAACTATCGACAAGATAAAATTTCTATGATTCGTATCTTCACGAAATTTGTATAGTTATAACTGGTATCAATATCTATTAATGAATTAATATTTAACACTAGAACTGCGGTGTTTCAGATATACCTAAAACTGCGGGCTGGGTCAAATTGTGAGTCCAGGGACCGCAGTGCTCCTTTTTTTCGTGTTTTTCCTTTTTTTTTTTTTCAATTGGCTCCTTTTCTCCTATTTTTTTCTTTAAACACAGTTTCCCCTCCTATTTTCAGCCTTTTATTCCTTTTTCCCCTCTCGCTTTCCCACAGTTCTCTTTGATTTTTTTTTTCTTTCTTTCGGAATGACGGCGCTGATAGTACGGCCAATCATAAATATCACTCGCGTGAAGAAGTCCAGCTTCCATAGGGATGATGTAAGAGCAGAAACGCGTGCATCGCGGCGTTGGCGGAAACCGTGGTGGTGAAAAAAACAGCTTTACAGGGCTCAAACGCAGATCCAAAACTATTTGAGTTAGCTGGGAGTTATTCCCCCCCCCCTTCTTTAACGAAGAAACGCCGTTTAAAATTCTTCCAATCATAGTCAGATAATGTAGACGCACGCCGGACGCGGATACATTCAAAGGTCTTGCAGATAGTTTTCCAGTAATTCCAAGTTGTTGTTTTTTTTTTTAAATGGATAGTTACCTAAAATCTTTTTTAAGTCACTATAACCCAAGCAGAGCTCATTCTAGGTGGGGTCAGCGGACCGCTGTGCCGATGATTAAAAATTAGACATCATCTTTTGCCTGCGAAGTTTTTTTTTATATCTACAGAAGCTTTGTTATCCCTTTTATTTGTTCTCTTATTTGGTGGGGAGGAATTTACACAACTTTTATGCTAATAGAACTCCCCTCCCCACTGTACCAGTAGGCTGCGCCAATGCAAATGCACGCCTGTCTCTGTGGTGAAAAGGGGGATGGAAATCAACTGTGTAAAAATTCATTCATCTACAATTTTTTTATTAATAGACCAATTTGTTTGAAATTTTGGGAATTACTTTTAAATGCAAAAATTGATTCAGTGTCCAAATTTTAAAAAGACATCTTAATTTGAACAAAAGTTAGAAATTTATTGTCGGAACATTTTTTTTCTTTTTTTTTTTTCTTCTTCTCTTGTGGTTTTCTTTCCGAGCTAGACTGGGGGAGAAAGATGAGGTTGAGGTTCTTATCTCCTTTCAGGCTGTTTCAAAACTGCCACTTATATAGGTGACCAGCTGATTGTTAAAATCAACAGAAGAACACTTATGGCTGCAGAGAATCCTGAAAAAATTTTTAGCTATTGTTGTCCATTTTCAAAAAATTTAATAAATTACTGGAATTTGTAGTGAAATGTGTATTGAATAACTGGAATAGATATTATGCCATTATATGGTAATTTTGAACAGAAGTGTTATTACTAATTTCATGCATTAACTATATTTTAATTGTTTGTACTATTGGATTAATTCTTACAAAGACAAGTGAATGATGAAAAATTGAATGAATTATTTTTAGAAATGTAATAACTTGAAAACTGAAAAAAATTAATAAAAATGAAAATTTAGGTTTAGAACAACTTAACTTTATTAAGTGTTTCTTAATTTAGTTAAACTTTTATTGATGATTCTTAACAAGGTGATCAAATAAATAGTTTATTAAAATGTGCTTCTTATGCAAAATGCTTACTTAATTAAGCATTTTCTTGTCTATTAGGTATACTTGAGTGATTATTTTTATTATAAAAAGAAGAAAACCTTAAAAATCTTTTAAAGAAATATTCTTATTAACTTAACTATTTATAATTTATTTTAATAAGTTAATTAACGAAGTTACTTAAAATGTAGTTCTTTTACATTACTTAGCTTTATCAACTTAATTAATTTTATCAAATTTTTAATAAAGACTAGTAATAAATTTATTAATAATTACTAATTAATTATTATTAATCAATAAAGCATTGGCTTACTCAATTTTTAGGGGATTTTTGTAAATTAGAATCAGGATATGTACTGCCCTTTTTAAGAAACATGCAATGCCCTTTTTTAAAACCTTTGCACCCTGCCCTTTTTTTCTACTTAGAATGAGCTCTGAGCCCAAGCACGTTGCACAGATGTGTGCGCATATGCATATACACATGTTTATATACGCATTATGTATTTAGTTATCATGAACTATTATGAGTCTGCAGATAGTTTTGGATTATGTGGGCAGATAGTTTTTTCTTTTATCTGACTATGTTTCCAATTATAAAATCGGGTAACGATTGGCAAAACAATATTGGTGTAATTAAGTTTGACCATTGTTAAAGTTTACACTTTTGGTAAAAAATTTATTTATGAAACTTAATTTATTTTAATTATTATTTTGCTATGGGAATCTCTGCTTAAACTTGTTTTAAATATAAATTCAGGAAACAATTGATGAAATAATATTGAATATTGGTTTAATCCAAATCATGTTGTTTGAATTAACACTTTTGGGGGGATTTTAACTTGGAGCAAGGGTTGCTTTCATTATTATTTTGTAATGAGAATCGCTGTCACAGATTGGGGAAAATGATGCAAAGGAAGCATGAATGGGCATGCAGGCATTTTTAGTAAATATTTTGCAAATTACTGAAACAATCTTTGCCTATAAATCATTCATTTTTGAAAGATCTGGAGCAGCTGCATCCGGCTCTCAGATCCTCTCAGAATGACAGAGCCATTCAATGCTTATGTGTTTGTTTAGCACCGTGAAATTTGTCTAATGAAATTATAGACAAAACAGTTTTGGAATACCAAGCTTACAGATTAGATGACGAAGTTGATCTAATTGTAAAAAGCTTTAATGAACGTTCTGATGATGACAGACAGCCAATTGATGGGTACTGGAAAGAAGTTTTCAGTCTTGTTGATAAGATGAACGGAAAAGAAAAGTATTCAAATTTATCGATTATAATCAAAAATTGCCTTTCTCTGTCGCATGCCAATTCTGATGTTGAAAGAGGTTTTTCTGTAAATCGCAGCATTCTGTCTTATGAACGACATAATCTCTCAGAGGCTGCGATTATTGGAATTCGACAGGTCAAAGATACCATTAGGAGAAATGGTACCATTAGTAATATTGCAATTACAAAACAGCTACTTAATGCTGTGACTAAAGCATATGCTGTTTATTCGCAAGAAAAAGCGATAAATAAAGCAACTGAAGACATGAAAAGAAAAAGAAGCCAGCGAAGTAAAAAGGAGAAAAGAAAAGAATGGAAAAAAAAAAAAAAACAGAAAATTGATGAGAGAGTAAAAGGTCTGCAGGAAGATCTCCAAGCAGTCCAAACATACCTTAAAGAAAGCAATACGAAATTACAGGATGCAATTAAGTAAAAAATATTCCGAACATGAAGATCGCTACTACAGCAATTGAAATAGCAACACAAAAAGTTGAAAGTATTACAAAAGAAGCTGAAGCTGATAGAAAAATCTTGTAGACGAGACTTTGCTTGTGACAACTGTATCAATTACTATTTGTGATTTTATGTTGAAAAGGATACAAGTTAATGGAATTTAAATATTAATTAAAAATTCTCTAATTAATTTAACAAGAGCTTCATTTTTTAATTCCTGAGTGTCTTGGAAAAACATAACTAAGTAGCAATAGATGTAAACTTATTTATTTATTGTTAGCAATTAAAGAAAAATAACTGACAGAAAGTTTGTTCTTAATAGTTTCTTTTCAATAATAAAACAAAGTCTTTTGAATGAAAAAGTAAGTCTTTTGTACTATTATTGTCAAGTCTCTTGAACTTGACAATAATAATACAAATGGTTACGTTCTTAATAAAGAGTACCCAGTATTTCTAACTTATGAATGCATGTTCTTAAAATTTTTTTAGAAAAGATTCACAGTTAAAATGTTTAATTATGTAGTTTGTTTAGCACGTATTTATAGATAGATTTATCTCCCAAAGAACAGTAAAAAGCTCCTTTTTTTTTTTTTTTTTTTTTTCTCTCCTTTTTTTCCTATTTTTTTTCCAAAATTTTTGCTTCTGACCCTGATTGTGACCCAACTTGCAGAATTCACATTGCAATGTCACAATGAGGTTATACAACAACGGTAATGATATTAGTTGAATCTTAAAATTCATATTAAAAGTACAAAAATATTGTTGCTATAATTCTTATTAGAACCGCTTTGTTTGAGATGGGTATACCTAAAACTGTGGCATGGGTCAAATTGACCCGACTTGTAAAATTCACGTTGCAATGAAAATGACATAATGGTATGCTATTGTGTCATTACTGTTCATTTTATGAATGATGATGACATTTATTTAATTTGAACTTTGGATTTCAGACTTGTGGGAAGTTTTGGGTCAAAATGACCCATTCCGTGATATCAGGTATACATATTATAAACAAAAAACAGATAAAAGTTACGAGCTTAAATTTTTTACAGATAATTAATAACAAAGTTAGGAAAAGTCACGATTTTTTAAAAATTTCTGTTCATAAGTTTTTGAAAAAAAGGGAATCAAATCTGTTTTTGGGTGAAAATGACTCATCCCGTGGTTCTAGTGTTAAGAAAAAAATTTAAATTAAGAATTTTAAAATTGTATTTGAAATTTGAAAAAAATCGTACTTTACCCTTATATTTCCATTAAACATTTCAAAAGTTTTTCTCTCTCACTTTTAATATTAATTCATTCTATACATACTGATACCAGTTATAACTATGCAAAATTTCATGAAGATATGAATCATAGAAATTTTGTTATCTTGCGGTTAGTTGCATTTTGAGAAAACACAGTTTAAGTTACTTTATTGCGTTCAAATATGAAACTTTCATAAAACATTTTTATGTGTATACCCGGTTCTAGTTGGATTTATTGCATGAAATTGGGGTCAAAATGCTCAGAAGTAACTAAGGTTTCAAATGAAATTAAAATTGAAAAATCGATTCTTTGGATTCTTAATCCTCCTGAGACCCCTGAAGTGAATCATTATCATGAAAATTTTCAAAGTTCTTAAAATCATTAAATAAATTTAGGTCAACTACACTAAAATCTCTGTTTTCAGTTTGAAATTTCAAATCATTTTCATTTATTTTTACATGTTTGAAAGCTGAAGCCTGGACTATGAAGTCGTCCTTGAGGCTGTTTGTGACAACCTCGGAGGGATCCTCAGCATTGAACCCATGTCACCCGGACGATTTATTTAGACATAAGTTAAGGTTACAATAATTTACAGTTTCTTGGGCAAGTCCATGTATCCTTGGATACATTACAGTGTACCCTTGTGTGTTGGTCTTTGACATGGTTACAATGTTACAATATTACCAGATTGTGTGTTACAAGATTACCAGATTGATATTACCAGATACATTGATAATAGAGCCTGCTGATGAGAAAAGTTGATCTGGCAATAAGTTCATCTCTCGGAGTTTAAGCTGCAGTTGGCAATGAGGTTGAGTCTGTTAAGAGAGTCTATTTAGGTCCATGAAAAGTGAGAACATACGAAGAAGCTTAGCCTGAGAAAGGTTTTGAGTGCAAACACTTTGTGCCCATGTAGGCGTAGCCGTTGGACGTTTTAGATGATTTTCCAGCGTGAGCTCATGCTCGTGAAGATAGTGGACTGCTGTGTACCCTCTTCACCACATGGACAGAGACCAGTTCTGTGTCTATGAAATTTGGGGAGGTATGCCGGGAACGGTCCGTGGTTCATCAGGAATGCTGTTGCCTGCATGGTTAATTGAAGAGGTGTGAGCACGGGCTTTGGTAGGTGGGTGTATGTGAACCTTCCCTTCTCGCTTTCGGCCCATCGTTCCTGCAGTAGGCCTTTCAGCCGAGCTTTTAGGTACGAGGGGGGGGGGGTGTCGGGAGGATTTCTGTTGGAGATTCCAGAGATATTGCGTCCTTCGCTGAACAGTCCGCTCTCTTATTTCCTGCCGCACCGATGTGTGCCTGTTCATGCTGTGATTTTACTTGTTTAAGTTGATGGAGAAGGATTTTGATTGAGAGCACCTGTTGATGCTTTGTTCTGTGCTCTCAAATGGCTGTTAAGCTGGAAAGACTATCAGAGAAGATTACAGCATTGCTATCCTTTTGTTGAGACAGCCAGAGCAGTGCTGCCCGTATTGCAGAAAGTTCTGTCTGATAGACGGAGTTGGTTGAGTTTAGCTTCAGCTGTATGTACGTTCGTCAGTTCTCTTCAGTCAGTTAGCCACCATCGCTGCTCCTACACCTTGTTCTGTTTTTGAGCCATCAATGTAAATCGCCAGGCCCTTTTCTTGGAAACTCTTCATTGTTCGCAGGAATATGCTTTGACTTGCTGGTTCCTCCGTCGGGTGCAGTTTCCATTGATACACTGGCTGGTCGTAGGTAAGTCTATGCTTCGGGAGGTCCTCTGGCGCATTTGGTGACTTGCGCGCCCTGGTTACTTGGACTCTGAGGATTTCTAGTTCAACAACTAATGGCAGCGGGGGAAGTCCCGTGATTATGCATAGAGTCTCTGTCCCAACTGTTCTGTAGGCCTTGGCTATTGAAAGCAAGGAAATTCTTTGCAGGGACAGGATTTTTTCTTGTGCCTTCTTGTGTAGGGAGGTGGCCTAGATCCCTGCCGCATACAGGACTTAAGTGTGATGGCACGATACCATTCTCGCATGGTGTTAATTCGAGGGTCCCAGTGTTTTCCTCCCACCCTGACTAGATTCTGCTGGATTCTTTGTGTTTTCTGTCGTAGGTGGTCTATATATGGCAACCAGGACAGGTTATTGTCGATGATGAGGCCTAGCAAAAGGAGCGAGACATGCTTTACGCTCTTGCCTTCTATTCGGATCACTGGGTTTCGGTGCAGTTTCTTCGGCTTGTTGAACGTAACGATCGAGATTTCTCGTGCAATAACTGCAGTCCTAGCTCCTTTAGTAGAGACGAAAACTTGGGGAAGTAGAGTGCTGCTGATATTTCTATATCCTTCATTCTTTTGCCCGATATGATGAAAAAGAATTCGTCGGCGTAGGCTAGAGCATGCATTCCTGGTGGTGTTTCCAGTTGCAAGAGGGGGTCCACCACCAGGTTCCATAATATGGGACCGAGACATGAGCCCTGCAGACAGCCTTTGCTGATTGGGAGCTCGCTTGTGCCAGATCCCCAGTTGATGAGTATCCGACGTTGCTCCAGATATGTGCTGATTGTTGTTTGGAGCGGGACTGGGCAGCCTAGCTCCGCCAGCCTCTGCTTCAGTAGAGACCAGCTGGCATTATCAAACGCTCCTTCTATGTCTACCGACACTAGTGTCGTATAAACATTTGCTGCTACGTTGGACCTGGTTAGGTCTACAACCTGGCAAAGGCCTTTTCACTGGACCTACCATCCCGGAACCCATGCTGGTTTGGGGACAGGAGGTTGTTTGTCTCTAGGTGATACACCAGTCTTTGAGTAAGGAGTTTTTCCAGTAATTTGCCTAAAGTTTTCAGCAGGCATATTAGTCCGTAGGAGCTTGAAGAACTGGGGTCTTTACCCTCTTTCAAGAATTAGACCACTTTGCCCAATTGTAAGCACTCTGAAGGCATGCCTTTCTGAAGGCATTTATTTGCCCATTTCGAGAGGAGTGATGGGCATGCTACGTTCAGAGACCAGAGCATCCTAAAGTCTATAGAGTCGGGTCCCGGTCGCCACGTGGCAACTGTATTTTTGAAAGTGGAGACTACAAATTTATGTACCAGTCGCCACATTTTATTTGACAGGAGGCAACTAAACTCGAAGATCAATGAGGGGGGAGGGGGGGCTGGATCATTGATAAAGGGTATTAGTACCACTTGACCAATTAGCAAAAGTAATCATCTGTTCTAGAAATTTGCAAATGGGGATTACGACAATGCGTAAGATTACGGTTTGAAGCGGACACCTGCACTTGTTTGTTTCTGCAAAGGCTCTCTTTCTGAGAACAAAAATCCGAAGAGTGGCGAGTATCCATTTATAAACTCTTTTCTTGTGATCTTTTAATACCGATAAAATAAAATAAATAAATATTTCAAGATTCATTCCGGCATAATAAGGCTTATGGCCAGCATAAAGTTGATGACAGCTGTTCGTCGAACAATGTTCGTCATGAATAAAGACCAATGGAGTAAGCAAATGCAGTTGCGGGGGGCAGTAGCGGACTAACGGGGGGATGGAGGGGGCAGTCCGCCCTGGGCCCCGACTGATAAGGGGCCCCAAAATCGTTAGAAATTTTTAAATTCCAGTTTCACTTTTCTTTAAATAAAAACTTTTTTTTTCTCCCCTCCTTTAATGTGCGGGTACTTGCTCATCAAGCATTCGCCTCTACAAAGGCCCGAATTACTGTCCATTTCATCATGGGGACACCCAGTGGGCGGACTGCATTACCTTCTATGAAGGGATGGACAAGTTAACATCCATGCCCAAGCGGGATTTCGAACCTAGACCCAAGGTGTGATAGAATGGTTCTTTAGTAGCTACACCACCTGGGTGGGTTTAGAAAAATGTTAATGTTCAAGACTATACCGAAATCTCAAGAGACGAAGCCAAATAATCCTGGGGCCCAGAATTATTAAGAGATTTGAAGTTCTAGTCTGAAAACTTCTAGTTACTATACATAAATGTGCCAGCGAGGTATGACTGTATAGGGAGCCTCGGCCTAGGGGCCCCTACAAAGGCACCCATAAAAAGGGGGGTCTAGGTAGGTCGCTTGCCCCCCCCCCCCCCCAGAGTTTTAGTGCATTGTCTAGGATGTAAACAAAACTGCACTAGAAAGCAAAATCAGAAATGAAATTGTTACAAGTGTGAAATTTGCCCCGCTCTAGATAATTTATTTAAAGTCCCCCCCCCCCTCCCCTAATTTTTTTTTCCATAGGCCCAGGGATTATTAAGAGAGCTTAAGTTCTAATCTGAAAAATTCCAGTGACTATACATATATATGGGTCAGCAGGGTATGAATGTATAGGGGCCCTCGAACAGTGCTTAGGTCCTCCTATTGTCTTAGTCACGACCTGTATGTAAATTATTTTTTACATAGGAAGACCTTTTTCATAATCAAAATATTGAGAAGCTCCAAAAGTTTTGCACGATTCTTTTCATCCCATGGCGATATTATTTCCACGATACTCAAAACAAAATCAATGACCGACGCAACCGTTTTAGAGAATTGTCCAAGATAAGCAAGAATTTCCTAGAAACACTTAACACGTTTCTACAATAGCCAATTGTGCCATTACATGATTGGGCTCCTTAAATTAGCTGTTGCCCTGTAGGCTGCTGACTAATGATAACTAAATTAGGGAATACAGTTTGATGTTGCTGATATGCTGTTTGATGTTGCACTTATTTATCTGTCATCTACATCCAATCGGTATAGCTATTTTCCTTGTATGTTCACTTTTATTCATTTATTTTTGGGGGGGGGGGATCACTTAGGCTGGGTTCAAGGAAATTGTTCGAGTCATCCAACTTGGGAAGGTTGGTACTTGGTTTCCCCCAATGTAGTTATTATTATTATTATCATCACTGTTTCTCACAAGATGCTTGATTGATAATCCATTTAAGGCGCATTGCAAGAGCAAATCGGGTAAAAAGAGAAAAGTTTCCATCACTATGTCAGAATTTCATGATTTTTTTTTTTCTTGTGTTGCCTTACACAAGGAAAGAAAAAAATCTTAAATATTTTTAATTTACCTCTTTTAGTTTTGGAGTTATTGGGGGGGGGGGGTGTCAAAGTCCCCACAGGAGCGGCGTAGAAATAATTTCGGTCATTTTTTCCACGTTATTTTCTCGACTGTGACTGGCTCTGAGGTACTTCAGAGAATTTTTTCTTTTTATCTGGTAATATACCTTGAATATTATCAACTCATATTGTAAATTCATTCGAAGATAGTCAGAGCCCCCAAATATGGACCCCTCAAATACCTCCAATTTCATGAAAAATACAGCGTTTAAGAATACTTTAAATGTTGGTTCTGACGTGATATAGAAATAATTTTTGCACAGTGCAGTTATACATCTTCATATAAAGTTAATCCAGCGTTAAAAATTTTTGAAGGCCTCCAGGGACTCTCCATACGGGGCCCCAAGCATGGTCGTTAATGCTGATTTATACAATTTCGAAGGACTGGTACAGCTGGTGCCAACTTCCCACATGAGAACTATTGGCATGGAGATGTAGCATCAACCTAGTATTTTCATATTATGAAAAAAAAATTTTTGAATGTACAACTGTTTCAAAGAAAAATCCCAAAAAGTACCTGTCTATGTGGGACATTCCGCTCACACGCATGGAGCATTTTGTCGTTACTTTTAGAAGTTTAATCGACTATAGAAATACTACAGAAAATTAAACTTACCCTGCATGTATCCAGGGATGTTAATTCTGTGCCGAGCTGCTCCAAAACGCAAATCTTGCGCCGAACTGCGCTTTTAGCCGAGCTGCGCCGAATACGTCATTTTGACTCTTTGTTAATTTTTTGCAACGCTTGCGCATTTATTGTAAGTGTTGACTCTAGATTGATTTTACATGGCGCAGCTCCCGGCGGCCCTTTTATCGTCTTTTTAGCGGCCGGCGGCCCTATTTCTCTTCTTTATGCGCCCTCCTGCTTTACATTTTTATTATTATTAGTCAGCAATCACCACTTTTTATTTCTTACATACCATTTGCGGCCCATCACGAAAATACGTTAATTAAAACGGCTCCTTCACAGAAATACGATTGAGTACAATAATTCCATCATAAAAATAGGTTCGATTGAAAGCGGCCCTTTCACGAAAATAGTCTATGAAATCGGATCTTTCCCACAAATGCCTTTTTCAAGTATTCTATTCTTTCAGATCGAAATACTGCTACTGCCTTTTTAGGATCTCTCTAGTACATTTTGTTTTTGCTGACTCAATGAGAAGCCCGATCGGCCGGGCAGAACTACCTGGGCATTTCACTTAGGAGTTGGGGGAAGAAAATACAGTTGGGAAAATCAAAATTTTCTTAAGTTATCTAAAAATTTGCGATTCCATCTGTCAATCCTCAAATATCGTTAACTACGTTTGATAAATAAGTAGTTGTGAATTATCAAACAATCATTATTCCAGAGTTCGTCGCCAGCTGGATATAGTTATTGCTCTTTATGTTTTTAATAGTTTTGTGCACTAGCAAGTTTTTTTTTTTTAATTACCCCTAAACGATTTCCCCTTTTAAATCGGCTTTCTTAGAACATATTATTCTTAATGTATAACAGCTATTTACTAACTATACATAATTAAGGATGATACAGAAAGTATGCCATAGCAAAACGACGTTTTGCGATTCGAAAATTTTGCGGGATTTGCTTGTTTGTTATGGCAAGCCTAGACAAGGGATATCTCCTAAGGGCGGTGCCTTGGTTGGACGACTTTTTAAAGAGTTCTAACGTGTATTGACGTTACATTTGATGAAACCGACAAAAACTCCAGATCGACAGTCGCGCGGCCGCACTTCAACACTTCCGGCGTCACTATGTTCAGTGGCTTTATCCACTCAAGTCGATCTAAAAAACATGCGATTTGCGACGTTTTGCGAATAAAGCAATCGAAATACATTATACTTTTGCCAAAAAAGGAGCATAATAGTGATCTTTTGCTTTAGTTATTGGTGCCCGGTGCGGTCCTTCAGTTTGCCGCCCCATTCATTCTAAGTTTCAGCGTTCTGCCCCCATTTCGGTCCTTTAGTTTTCCACCATATTATTTTTAAGTGCCCTGCTGGCCAGCATCTTTTTTTTTTTTTAAATCTTGCCCCCGGGTGCCCCCCCCCTCTTATTACGCCACAGTTTTAATTATATAAAATTATAGTAACTAATCAATTTAAGCTTATTTTCAGTTTTTAAAAACTTAAAAAAAAAAATCGAAATAATTCTGGAAGTTGTTTTAATATATAATTTGTTTGAGTATTTCTGGCAAAAGGATGTTAATTATTTTAATTATTTTAAGCTGATTATTTTTGAAAACATTTGATAGTTAAAATTAAATATTAATGCTTTTTTCATTTTCAAAATATTAAAGCAAGGTTTAAGAAAGAAAAATTTTTAAAGAGACCTTTTTAAGTATGTTACAAAAAATTAAAAATAAACTTTATGAAAAATAAATTATTTAAGTTAAACTGTATTCCATACCTTCGGACAATTCTGTGAGTTAAAAAAAAAATATTTATTTTATACCTGCTAAAAAACTTACATGTAGTAATTATTTTTATTTATTTTAAAGAATAGTGCTTTTTAAAAATCTTATATTCACTTTTCATGAACGAGCAAACATTAAATTAGAAGTGAAAGAGGAAGAACAAATATATTTCAGTGATATGATATGGTGTTGTACAAAATATACATGACTGTCATTTATTCTAGCAATCTTCTTTAATGCAATTCCAAATAATGTCTAATAGTAATAAAGGTATATATTCAGTAACTTTAAAAATCTTTACTTGATAATCATTCAATAATTATTGCAAACAAAAGAATTTAAATAAAATTATGATTTATATTATTAAATTTTATACATCCTGCACTGTGCAGAAATTTTATTATTTTTATTACATTCTAAACACATCTATCCTAATCCACTTACACCATAGCTGCCAACCTTGGAGAATGAAAATTAGGGAGATTTTCAAAAAAATTAGGGAGATTTTTAAAAAATTAGGGAGACTTTATAAAACCCTTGCTATCGATGAAAAAACTCCATGTACACATGCGTAATATATCAGTAACCAAGAAAATTACATATAGAAGAAAAATGTATAGTTTAAAACATTTATTAAAACAGCCAATTTTAAAATGCGATACTTTTTTAAAGAAATAACAATTTTTTAAACAGTAAGTACTTTTGAACTATTTGCATTCATGGGCGCCGGCAGCATTGGGCAAGGGGGGGCACTTGCCCCCCTGGATTTTTGCAGGCATGAAAACAGCTGAAGAGCAAAAAAGAGGAAATACACGTGGACATATTTTCCAGCAAAAAATTGAATAATTTACGTGCACGTATTTTCAGGCATATATAACAAGGTTGATAATGCAAAAAAATGGAACTGGGGAATAATGTGTGAGCTTAAATTCAACCACTGTTAAACTAAACGGTGTACTAAACAATTTCTACCATTTAAATTTCAACCACAAACAAATTGAATGTGATCCTGAAGAAAATAACTATGCACTGTAATTGTTTAATAATCAGTTTTGGATATACAATATTTATTAAAAGAGAACAGGCTAAAATTATTTAAAATAATTATCTTAAGTAATATCGTAAAATCCTAGATCAAAACAAATCATAAGTCTCACATCCAAATTTCAGACTATTCTCTTGATATGAAAATAAAATTAAAAATTGATTCAAAAAAAAAAAAAATTAAAACCTATCTTTTTTTTTTTGGATCAGAAATGGAATGAAGAATTATATATATGGCATTGGCATTTTCTAAAATAAGCATTCAAATGATAGAATAAAAGTGAAGTTTTCTTGATTTATTGGAAAAAGAATAATTATTTAATAAATGTCTAAATATTTTCTCAGGTAAAATTTTAAAATCTTAGCAGTCTATCAGCACACAGAAGTGGAACTTATGACAGGGACATATGTTCTGCTCCTTCCTATATTAGCTGTAAAAATAATTACCAAAGAAAAACCTGCACATGAGAATAAAACGAAATTGCGATTTTCCTGATTTTAAAATTGAAGGGAAAATGATTCAGAAATCAATAAACGTATTATGAAGAAAATAATACTTTTCTGTTGAGTTGAGTTACTAAAATGCCTTAAATTTTAATTTAACAATAGAGTGTTAAAAACTCTGTTTTACATCTTGTTTTTAAAATTATTCATTTACCAAAAGGCTGCAAAAAGATTAAGTTCAATTGGCAAATATGGAACCCGGAGATCGGGGATAGTTAGTTACCATAATTTAGCGAGTATAGTCCGTGGACTATGCATGTCAAAAGGGATTTTTTTCCAGGACACGGACTATCTGGCTGAAATAAATTTCTTATGCAAAAAAATTTAGTATATTGATCTTGCTTTTTGATCTGTAATTAGCGCGCAAGCTCCGGTGAAGCCGATGCTAACAAATTTATTTCTGTAGAAAATAAAGCACATAGATGCATTTCAAGTGACGGCACGTCGGCATGCAGGGAGCATTT
Source organism: Cheiracanthium punctorium (assembly GCA_038373885.1). Taxonomy (NCBI): domain Eukaryota; kingdom Metazoa; phylum Arthropoda; class Arachnida; order Araneae; family Cheiracanthiidae; genus Cheiracanthium; species Cheiracanthium punctorium. The sequence goes on along the minus strand of JAWZYV010013564.1, from coordinate 167,007 downwards.
GATTTTTTTTTCCCCCCCCCATTATGTCATTTAAAGCATCGACGTAGTTACAGGTGCGGACAAGCTTCGTGAAACCATTTTAGAAATATTTCAGTCCGATATGCAGAAGAACCAAATTTTGAATGTGCTTTTTAAAAAAAATAATTTATGTAATACGGAGGAAAACGGGCCTTCACAAACCGAGATACCGACGCCGCGTCGTCATCGCGAAGGTTGTTGTTGTTTTGTCTTCACTCTGCGAGCTGGCTAATAAAGCAAGAGAGCGAATTCTGCTGAGACGTTAAAACATGACTTGTGTCGCCTCAATTTCTTTCTTTTTTTTCAATTGCGAGCGCGAATTTTTAATAAAGAGCATTTTTAAATTTTATATTTCATTACTTTTAACCCAGAGAGAGTATCAATTGAATGTTTAAAATTAAGTATTATGTGGCTTGACCCATGAGAATTAGTAATGATCTGTTAAAATTTTTTATTTGGGAATACCTTATTCCCCCGTACACGATATATATTTCGGTTACACACATAACCATCTTCAGTCGTTTCTGGAGCTCTCACTAATGGCGGCTTCTTTTTATATCTTCGTCGTTCTTCTTCTTGAAAGTTCGATGCATGACGTCGTCCCATGATTGGTCGATTGTATGAAGCGTATCGTTGATGCTGCCCTCTGTCGTCAATATTTCTAAGCTCTCACGAATGTAGGCATATATACTATTTTTAAAGTTGGCTATTTTTTAAATATTTTTAAAATCAATGGTAATGGGCTCTTTCAAAGCAAGACGGGCTAGGGCGGTACTTTGTTTCTGGAGGTTAATGTCTTTAAAATGTTCGTTTTTTCGTTCTTTAATTTTCCTTTTTGTAACGCCGATGTAGCAATTTTCTTTATTAGTATCGTTTGACATAAAATTAATTTTATAGATCCCTGCGGTTTCGATGGGGTTGATTGGGTCTTTTTCCGATCTAATGCGCTGAAAGATTGTTTTATTAGGTTTAATTGGAATACGGAAGTTCTTTTTACTGGCGATATTAGAAAGTTTATTGGCTATCCCTCGGCTAAAGGGGATAGCGGTAGTAAAACGTGGTTTATCTTTTTGACGGTTGTCTATAATATTTAATTTACGTTGCCTAGCTTTGAAAACTTTGTCGAAAATTTCTCGAGGGTAGTGGGCGTCTTGACATTGTTTCTTTATGAAAGCAATTTCTTTTTGAAGGAGGTCGTCGTTAGAACACACTTTGAAAGCGCGGTCGATATAGGAACGAATAGCAGCAATTTTATAGTTGAAAGGGGTTTTAGATTTAAAATTTACTATATTAGTATTACAAGTAGGTTTTCGAAAAATGGTGGTCTCAATGAGATTATTGTTTCTGGTTATGTTCACATCTAAGTAATTGAGGCTCTAATATAGTAAATTTTAAATCTAAAACCCCTTTCAACTATAAAATTGCTGCTATTCGTTCCTATATCGACCGCGCTTTCAAAGTGTGTTCTAACGACGACCTCCTTCAAAAAGAAATTGCTTTCATAAAGAAACAATGTCAAGACGCCCACTACCCTCGAGAAATTTTCGACAAAGTTTTCAAAGCTAGGCAATGTAAATTAAATGTTATAGACAACCGTCAAAAAGATAAACCACGTTTTACTACCGCTATCCCCTTTAGCCGAGGGATAGCCAATAAACTTTCTAATATCGCCAGTAAAAAGAACTTCCGTATTCCAATTAAACCTAATAAAACAATCTTTCAGCGCATTAGATCGGAAAAAGACCCAATCAACCCCATCGAAACCGCAGGGATCTATAAAATTAATTTTATGTCAAACGATACTAATAAAGAAAATTGCTACATCGGCGTTACAAAAAGGAAAATTAAAGAACGAAAAAACGAACATTTTAAAGACATTAACCTCCAGAAACAAAGTACCGCCCTAGCACGTCTTGCTTTGAAAGAGCCCATTACCATTGATTTTAAAAATATTTAAAAAATAGCCAACTTTAAAAATAGTATATATGCCTACATTCGTGAGAGCTTAGAAATATTGACGACAGAGGGCAGCATCAACGATACGCTTCATACAATCGACCAATCATGGGACGACGTCATGCATCGAACTTTCAAGAAGAAGAACGACGAAGATATAAAAAGAAGCCGCCATTAGTGAGAGCTCCAGAAACGACTGAAGATGGTTATGTGTGTAACTGAAATATATATCGTGTACGGGGGAATAAGGTATTCCCAAATAAAAAATTTTAACTAATTAATCCGCCGTATTAAATAATGTTTTATGTGCCTTTATTTAGTAATGATCTTTTCTTCTTCTTCTTTTTTTTTTTTTTTTTTTTTTGGCTTGGTTATGTACATTTTCCTAAATGATTAATAAAAGTAATCTTTTTATTTACTTAAGGGGGCGATACGTCTTGCCCAAGGACGGATTAATGCAATTTTATGGGCGGTTAGTTGAAATTTGTCTATTTTACGGAAGTAAAATAGAATTTCTTTTTCCTGTAGCTGAGGAGTAATCGCTCTCCCCCCAACCCCTTTAATCCGCCCGTGGTCTTACCATTAGTTAACTTTTCACGAAGTTACGGTACATATTTTTAGTAAAATCCGCGTAACTGTTTAAAAAGAAAATGCCCCCCAAAAAAAAAACCAAAACTCGGAAAATTTTGGTTTTCTTTTACTTACGGATTTCTTAACATTAACTCACATTTTAAAAAAGCATTATTCTTTTATTCAGCATAAAATTAAGATGTGCACGTTTTAATAGCTATAAATATCGAAGTATTTATTTATTGGAATTATTATTAATAATTTATTTAAAAAATAAAGTATATTTAAACTATCATAAATTATTTTACTTCCTTTGCATGTTGAAGACCTAAAGGAATACGACAAGATTTATATTTTAAATACCATTACTAAAAGCTGCACTTTTATATAAGTTATATTTGCCGTGCAGACAGTCAGTTTGCTTTATTTAAACAAAAATTCCAGTTTAGCATTCATAAAATGTCTGGAAGTTCTCGTTCGGCCGACGATTTTTTCAAAACCAAGCAAATTTTTGGATCCGAAAATGACCACAAACATTTCGCTTTCAATCCAAGTTTTCTAAGATATTCGCTAACACCTGCCATTTTCTCAATAATCCACAATAGAAGTGTCAGTTAAGCTGGTACGTGTTCGTGGAAAAAATTTATAGATTCATCAAGTGCGCAAAACAGCAATAAAAACACGTCGCGAGTAACAATAGTTCATCGACAACGGTTTTCCAGTGGCGAAAGGTCTCGATAGATAATTATTGTTGTGTAGTAGTTCGCCAAGTACATAATTATTTATCAGATGCCTTTCGAAACATCGAGGATCTAAAATAAGAATTTGCCCCTCTGAACTAAGTTTTGAATTTACGAACTCGGAAATCAGTAACATTGCACTCTAGCATGCTTTAGTCTAGGCGCAGTGTGAGATGCAGTGAAAACGTACATCCCAGGTGCACATTATCGTCCTCTTGTTACTCTGCTATGTCCGTTAAGAACGTCATAGATTTAGGACATGTTTTGCTTTAGGTTCGGTAATCACTGTTGTTTTCCCTTGCTTTTTTGTTCTTTAATGGTAACCATACTTTTAAGTAATCTTTGCCCTCTGGAGTAGTCTTAGCGAAGTTTCTTCAGTTTCTGTCGTTAGCATTTAACAAGTTCTGTAAATTTTTTTCAAAAATTGATAAGTACATAAAACATGGGAATAATTTGGAAAAATTCGGGAGATTTATAAACTTTTCGGAAGTTCGGGAGATCGTTCTGAAATTCGGGAGTCTCTCGGAAAAATCGGGAGGTATGGCAGCTATGACTTACACTGACAGTCCTTTTCTGTTTAAAAGTTTCTACCAATATAGGTGAAATATCATATATGACTGTGATCCAGTAATAATGGTCCAGTAGTGATAGTGTGATAAAATTGAGGAACAAAAATTAGCAGTCCCTCTGCCTTCCCCTACTGCCTAACAAATCATGTCTGGCTAAAAATTTCTGAAGCCTTCTTCAATAAATGTACTATTCTTATAAATAATAAACATCTACATCACGTAATTTTGAGAAAAAAAAAAAAATTAAGCAGAAAATTCAAAATTACTTAGATTAAAACTTTTTTTTTTTTTTAAATCAAAAACTTCTAGTTATGTACAGATTTAATTCACATATTTGTTATGTTTAGAGCAAAATATTATCAACAAATCATTTTTCCTATTTCGCTTACACTTACTCCTACAGGATATTTTCTCCAAAAGAAGGGGGGGGGGAAACTGAAGACAAATTGGAAAAAATCTAACTATGCATTGTAAGTCAGAACACATATTACAACTCTACATGTTAAATTTTCGAAGATCAGATAGTTTCAAACCAGTTTCTAGATATGTTATCTACCTGTACATTCTCGTGGAACCCCAAAGTGTACTTTTTGAAATTTCTCCCTAGGCGGCCCTTTTTTCTAGAGTTAACACAGTAAAATCTTCAATTCTATGCTCCAAAATCATGTTAATTCTGATCCCAAATCTTAGTTTTTCTCGCAGAAGCTAAATTTTTTGTGCCCCCAAGGTGCTCCCAAATGGAATTTTTCTGCTCCCGAGATGCTCCCAAATGAAATTTTTTCTGCTCCCGGGGTGCTCCCAAATCGAATGTTGGAGTTAACATCCCTGATGTATCACAAATAGTTTTTTTTTCCTCTCAAAGCTACACTATGACTATTCCTGAGAATTATCTTTATGAGTACTAAAATTCATGCATATAGCATAATTTACAGGAACACTCAAAATAATTCGTAAATAATGTCATAACTTTCTCCATTTGCCAACTGAGGGGAAAAAATACTGTGTAAATGTAACTCTACACATAACCATATCTTATACTTCATTTAAAATAAACAAAAAGTAAATAATATTGCGATTAAAAGAAGTTGTCACAAATCAACATAATTTATTTCTAACTTGTGTACCATTTTACAACAAAATCGGCAAACATCATTTCAAACAAAAAGTAACATATAAAAAAATTATCAGGTTATTTATGTACTTTTTTTTTTATAGAGTCTATTGTATAGTTGAGATTGTGAGCTGTTTTGATACTTTTTACATTAGTAATGGTAAATGGAATAACTGAAATCAATTAATTCAATTCGACTAAAAAAAATCTTGTCTACAGTAATTATTTCTGCGTCATCTTGCCGTGGCGTAGCCAAATAAAAGAATCTGAGCCAGGTATTGCATGCAAATATTTCATGGTAGCAATCTCATCTTTTTCTGATAAAGCAATAACCCTTCCGATGTCAAATAACTTTCCATATTCCACTGCATAGTAAAACTTCAGCTCAATATCAGCAACTTCATACTATTTTTCACCAGAGGACATCATATTTTAAAAACAGGAACAACTCAATGCTGTTTAAAAAAATGTTTTATTCATAGAACATCCATACTTTTTTTTTCAGTATTTCTGACATTTTTGTGCGGGTGTGATTTTAATTTTGTAAATTCAATTTCCAATTTATTTTCAATTTTGCAGTATTTTTTAACTACCTGTGTTTGTGGGTCCTCGTGCGAAAGAAGTTTTTCGAAACTTAAACTAATTAAAATTTATCTAAGATCGACAATGAGGGAATAAAGATTATCAAATTTGGTTATTTTGTCCATAGAAAGAAAAGTAGCTGCTATTGACTTTGATGATGTCATCGACAAATTTAGCAAAGCGAAAGCACGCAAATATATTTTATCTTTATGAGTACAGTTTTGATTATTTTATTTTTTCTTAATTTCCATAAATAATTTTCTGATTTAAATTAATATAATCCAAATATTTGTTTTGTTTTTAATTAAATATTTTAATTAATGTCCTTTCAATTGCTTAGGTATACTGTTTTAAGGTGATACTTTATTTGTCGGATGATGTTAAAAAAATCTTTGAGAAAGATGTTTATTTACTATGAATGAATACATGCATGATAAATAGCAACTCTTGCATAGCTACGAAAGTATGCCAATAATGGTGTCAAACATAGGCAAAGTGTCTATTTTCAGTCATTTTGACAGTTTGGTTGAAATTTCTGTTATAATACACTATATTTTATAAAAAATAAAATCCACTCAGTTAAATTTGATCATATTTCTTTGCTCATTTCTGCCTTTGATAATTTTTACTTTAATTTTACAGAAATATTTACATAATCCATACATAATTGTCTAATAAATATGTAATAATTTTTAGCTTTAATTTTACAGAAATATTTACATAATCCATTAATAATTGTCTAGTAAATTTGTAGTATGGTATTGTAATTTAAATGAATAAAAATTCACTACTTACTTTTCAGTACGTAACAATTTTAATGTCTTGTGCACCAGCAATTCTTCATTGCGTTTTGTCCTCTATGTCTTTTAACAAAATACATTTTCTAAGTATTTTTTACTCTTGTATTAACTGTTGTAAGGAAGCTGCTGGAATTACACTTTTTTTCTTCAAATCAACAGTTACAATCGTTAGTTTTATATAAATGACTAGTTTTATATAAATGATAAAAATGAACTTTATGCAAAAGCGATAGCTACCACTTTGTTTTTATAGAAAAGAACAGGCATATATGAGTCAGAGAAAAATGTGCAAATATCAGGCTTTCATAATTTACGTGTGTAACTTTTGTTAGCAGATTCGTTAACAATAGGTAGCAGGGTCCCGCAATATCTTAAAGAAACAGTGTGCCCGATTCGTTAAGGTGGTAGGCGGTCCAGTCGTATGAATGGAAATGGAGTTGTCACAGGCTTATGCTCCTAGGTGTCTTAATGTGTCTTGCAGTGTGGTCCACCGTCTCTGGAATCAATATCAAACGGAAGCTTCTGTGCCCAGAAGACATGTTCTAGGCCGACCATGAGCTACAACACGTGCAGAATATCATTTTATAACTCTTATGGCCCGGAAAAGAAGCATTTCTGTGCCGCAACTTGTTTCAGACCACTCTGTAGCATCAGAGAGAAGAATATCTGCTAACATGGTGCGAAGGCTTCTTCACAATGCAGGTCTCTATGCAAGGTGACCACTTATATGTGTCTCCTCAACGAACGACAGAGAAGGGCCCGTTTATCTTGGCCAAGAGAATGTTCCTTGGACCAGACAGTGATTGGCTTCTGTACTCTTTACAGAAGAGTCCAGATTCACACTGGAGAGCGATTCAGGACGTCTGCTTATCTGGAGGGAATGAAGCACCCAAAACCATCAATTCAACACTGTGGAAAGACAGTTATCGAGGTGGTGGAATAATGGTTTGGGCAGGGATCCCACTCGATGGTCACACTGACCTGCATGTGTTCCAGGGAGGAACTATGACTGGTGTGAGATATCGGGACGAGATCCTTGATGCCTATGTTCGGCCATATGCTGCTGCTATTAGCAATGATTTCATTCTGATGGATGATAATCCCGACCTCACCGAGCTGTGCTTGTTGAAGATTATCTTGAGAGTCAATGTTTGGAGCGAATGAAATGGCCAGCTCAATCTCCACACCTCAATCAGATAGAACATGTTTGGGATTACCTTGGCAGACAAGTGGCTGCTTCAAGTCTTCCTCCAAGATCATGCATGAGCCAGAACAAGGACTAATCTGTGCGTGGTCTTTGCTCCCTATTGAGGTGTCCGACAACTTAATTAGCAGCATGGAGAATCGATGCCGCCAGTGCATTGCAGTTAGGGGTGGACACATTCCTTATTAGAACTCATTTTTGTAATGTTTCCACCACATGTTTCGACAAAAAGCTCTGATAAACTGTTTTCTCCAAAAGTGGACTTTTTTACCCAAAGTGTTCTTTTGCTTTTACATCATGTTTGTGTTGCATTTATGTAATTTTCTATGTCGTACTCAAAAAACTATTTAGTGCTCAGATAGTCCAAATTTTTTGCTTCTATGTTCATTCGTTTCCATATTATTCACAAAAAACAGTTTGTACCTTAACTTTTGGAGGGCAGTGTATATAGTCTGATTGCCAAGTTCTGTCTTGAATCACTGTCTAGTGATTACTGCTGGCTGGATGCTTAAGTCTATGGCTATGTAATGATGGTCAAATGCTGAGTGTTCGTTTGATACCATCCACCTACTAATGAAGTTTGCTGCTTATTTGTTTCATAGAGATACGTCTGGCCATCCTATTCCTCCATTTTTTTCAAATGTTGGTGCGCAGTCCTCACTATTGGCTAGGGTCAGTTGGTAAATTGCCATGTGTTCAATTAGCGTGGTGCCCTTCATCCTCATAGTTTTATATCTTCAGCATTTTGATCTGCTCCTAGTATATAGGGGGTAGACATTGGCATGGCGTGAGAGTGCTCATCCAGAGCTGCTTGTAGGTCTGACCTTGGTCTCGCATATTGCGACCCTATTATCATGTTTGCTTTTGGGGTTGTTAGGGAAATGAATATGGACGTTTGTGTTGACAGGTAAAGTGCATAGACTAATTTTTTGTTCCTTATTAAGATTGCTGCTTCTTTGTTGGCTGAGGCGAGGATGCTCCAGCTTCTCGGGAAACCCTTCCATGGTGCCATCCGTGTTCCTGTAGGGGTCTTGAAGAAGGGCTATGTCTAAGGTGACCATATGTCCCGTTTTTAGGTGGCTTGTCCCGTTGTCCCCATGCACAGCTTCGGGACACCGTAATGTCCCGTTTTTAGAGAATGTCCCCTGCAATGCCCCGTTTTTAGGAAGAGAGCAACCCACGGTAACGATTTCAATAAAGACCGCTAAAAATCTAAAATTATCCAACGGCAGTGTCTGTAAAAAGAAAACCTGATCTCCGTCCCTCGCCTATCGAGACGCAAAGAAAACGTGGAGGGCATGTATTGTTTTTGTGTTTCTTCTTTTAATGTTCTTTTTTTGTCAACTATTTCAATTTATTTAATTTATTTCTCTTTTTTTAAAGTCATGTTCCTCTTTTGCTTATTCCTCCCCCTCCCCCGATCTCCACTTTATTTTTCCTTTTCACTCTGGTTTTCTAAGAATTTTTTCCTTCCGAATGACTTCATTTTTTCTGTGTGTCCTTTTGTTTACATTTCTCACTTTCCTGCCTTGTGTCGGATATTGTTTTTGAAGAAGATCCTAGCCCTTATACCATTCGAAACGTACGTCTTGCACTATTTTTAATAATATATGAGCGTTTAATCAGTTTTTTATTTTATTTTATTTTGATATTAACATTAACACAAGCTTTTTTGCGCATTTTCTTAACAACTAAAAGATACCCAGATCTGTCAATTCAGTCTCCCTACACTATTACCTTAAAAACAGTAGATGTTCCGTTTTGAGGAACAAAATAAATACACTATTTCCAAAAAATTAATAGATGTCCCGTTTTGGAGGAAAAAATAAATGGTCACGTTAGCTATGTCCGTACCTTCTCATCCCATATGTTGTGTGAGCTGGATGTTTGCTGCTCTGCAAAAGTTCATGTTTATCTGTATTATTCTTATGTGAGGGAAGTCGATCTGAGTGTTCCTTGAATTTGCTGCATCATTTGTTTGAGGGTGGGGCGTGAAAGCATCTTGTATCTGTTGGGTGCTATTGTCACATGTATCTTCATGTACCGTGGTGCCTTTGTTGGGTGGTGATGTTTCTTCGTGATTGTTGTGCGATGTAGCTTGAGGTCAGATAGTTTTTACATGTTTGGTTTCTTCAACTAAAATTGTCCTCGGGTACCATATTTGGCAACCCTTTGTTCTGGAAGCATACCCTATTAAAATTTCCTTCTTGGCCCTTTTTCCAAATTTGCTTTTTTCATTTAGGAATATGGGCAAAAACTTTACTACCTATAATTTTTAAGTGTCTTACTGAGAATGTTTTATTTATCCAAATATTTATTGGAGCTTTACCATTTAACTTTTATGTGTGAATCTATTTTTAAGGTAATTTTGTGTAAGCGCACTAATTCTGCTCAAAGCGAATGAGGTAATTCAGTTTGAAGTAATACAGAATAGACACCATCCAATAAACTTCTGTTAAGCCTCTCGGCAATTCCATTCATTTGGGGCGAATATGGATTAGTTTTTTCATGCCTTATCCACTGCTCTTTTGAAAATTCTTCAAATTCATTTGAGGTAAACTCTCCTTCCTGGTCAGTTCTAATAGCTTTTATTTTCTTACCTTTACGTTTTTCTACAAAAGATTTATACTGTTTAAAAATTTTAAATGCTTGGTCTTTAATTTGTAGAGTGTACACAAATGAATATCTAGAGAAGTCATCAACAATAGACATGAAATGCCAAGCATTACCTAAAGAAGGGACAGGGGAAGGGCCCCAAAGGTCTAAATGTAAAAGTTCAAGAATTTCAGAAGTTTGGATCATATCTATTTCAGAGTAATTCCCTCTAGTGCTTTTGGCAAGGTTGCAAAATTCACATTTTTCAACATTACTATCTAGTTTATTTAAACCAATAACATTGGAGGATTTTGAAAATTCTGATAGTTTTACTGTTATAATGGCTAAATCGAGAATGACATAGCATTAAATTTTTATTAGTAATGAAAGCTCCTTCTGCTAAATTATTTCTTGCATAACTAGTGAAAATTGAATAAAATCTTTCTTTGAGAGGGGCAAAAAACATCTCGCCATTTTCATTACAGACACTTCCTCCATCTTCAGAAAAATTTACTTTAAAACCCTCTTCACATAAACATTTAACAGAAACTATATTTTTGCACATGTCTGCTGCAAAGTAAGCATTTTTTAAGTCAAATTGTAAATAACAGTACCTGAATTGATTTGAAGACAGCCATCACCAACACCTAGTATTTTTGTGGATCCCTCTGCTGTAGAAGCACTACTCTTCATCTTCTCAAGGTTCTGAAAGGCATCCTTTCTAGTGATGCAGTGGCACATTGCTGCACTGTCTAACACTACTTCCAAAGAGGGCGATGCACTTAGGAGGGCTGCAAAATGTGCCTGCTTGTCTCCTTCAGTCTGCCTTTGAGGACCTTGAGTAGGTGTGTTTAAGTATTTCCTTTGTTGAGAATTCTTTTTCTGGGCAGGTCGGTTCCTTAGTTGAAAAAAGTTCTTTTTCAAATGTCCAGCCTTTCTACAAAGGTAGCATATTACAGTCGAAAGCCTAAAATCAGCAAACGTCCGAAATCCGCACACCTTCTCTGATGTAAATAATGAAATTCAAAGTCATCCACAAGTGATGAAATTGTTGAAAAGTGTCTTGAATCCAGATAAATATGATTCTGATGATGAAAACTTGGGTAAATAATAAAATCCATTTGATAAAAGTTTAAAGTTAGGAGAAGAATACCTTAAATTTTTAGAACAGCAAAGTTCTAAAAATTAAAGAATTAATGATAAAAAATTAAAGAATTAATGATAATATACAATTGGCAAGAATAAATAAAGAAAAAAAAGAAAGAAACTGAAAGTAGGAAAAAATATTTTAAAACAAATCACCATAGAACATGCTTTCAAAATTAGAAAAATGAAATTTTGCTAGTCTTCATGCAATTTTTTCTCATGCTTTTGTATTTAATGTGAAAATATAAGTGAAATACTTTTGACTTTTTTTATTTCATTGTAATTGTATTCTACTTTTTTAAAATCAGAAATGTAATGATTTATCTTTATGGCCCGAAATCCGCAAAATCCTAAAGTCCTCACAAGCCCTGGTCCCAAGCTGTGCGAATTTCTGGTTCTCTACTGTACTTCTTTTCTTGACCAGGAATTCTGCTTCTTTACAGAGACTAGAGCCTGATGATTAACGGTTTCTGTCATCTTACTCTTCTGATGATCGGCTTCGGCTAACAGCTGCTTTCCAATTTCTGAAATTGTAATGTCCTCATCAGGTAACCTGTATATTTGGATGCAGTGGCTCCTCCATTTGAGCACATGAGCATGTGAACCCCCAGAGGAAAAACTAAAGAGTAAACACATTAACAAATTAAATTTTAAAAATATATATTAAGTAGACTTCTAGATTTTTGTGAATTTAAAACATGAGTTTGACTCTCCCCCATCCCCCACTATTATTAAACGCGTTTATTATAGCAAACGTACTGTATCGTAGGTTACTAGAGCATAGTCTTTCGTCGATCGCACGTGCGATCGACCCGAGTGGCCCTTTCAACCAGTCTCTGAGGAAAGACGCCGAGAGAGTGAGAGAGAGTTGCGGGGAAGCAAGGCGCTGTCGTTCACACAATTTTATTGTGCTCGCAGTAGATTTTTTTGCCGTTATCTCCTCTGGATTCTCTCTTGGCTTGTTGTATTCGGTTAGTTAATCCATTTTTTTTTCATATTCTTATTATTTTCTTCATTTTTGATTTTTCACTACAGTATTTTTTACGAACTAGTGTAAATAATTAAGATGAGTCAAATAAGTGTTTCGGAGGTACGGCAATGACATTTTTCAATGCCATCCTTTGAAAAAAAAAAATCAAGACAATATTTTTGCTAAAACTTATCTTAGCGACGAAATATAAGATCCAAGATGTCTTGTTTTCTTTCAGTTGCATGCATTGTTTTCCTTTAACTGCTGGAAATGCAAATACAGTTGTCCCTCCATTAAGGGACATCTCCGAATAAGGGACAGTTTTTTAAGACCCAGTCCCTTTAGATAGGGCTAGTAATGTATTTCCCTCCGAATAAGGGACAGTGGCAGAAATACTAAATGTGAAATTTAAGAATTGGGAAAAAAAAAAATTCTTTCAAAATTCCTATCAACAAAGTTGTAATCCAGTTTTTCTGTCCAAACCAAGGTCAGGAGATTATGACAGTTCTTTTAAAGGGGGGGGGGGAATACCAGTTCTATTGTACTCAGGGGCAGCTTTTATGGATTGACAGGAGAGTAGATTTCACACAAAACATGCAAATATTCAACAAAGGAAGTGACATAACAGGTTTTAAACTGTAGAGATGGAATAGAAGAAGGAGTGCAATTCATTTTCTAGCATGCATGTGGCAAATGCATAGGGAAAATTGTACAGTTTTGTAAATCTCATTTTCCAGTTGTTTTAAGTTTTTAAAATGGATTTGAAAAAGAAAAGGTTATCTTTGAAAGAGAAGGTTGAAGTGATAGAAGTTGCAGAGACTGAAAGACTTAGCCTAAGGTAATTAGCAGAAAGGTATGGCATAAGTAAAAATCAAGTGAGCAATGTGTTAAAGTGTAAGGAGGAAATTAAAAGATTGTGGATTTCAAATGCTAATGAAGATTCTAAAACTGTGAAATTTAGAAAGACTGAATCATGTGAAATTGATTCAGCTGTATTTAATTGGTTTTCCTCAATAAGAGCAAAGAATATTCCTGTGAGTAGACTATTGATACAAGAGTAGGCAAGAAAAATTCCTGAAAGTTTAGGCATTGCAAAATTCAAGGCATTGAATAGATGGTTAGAAAAGTTCCAAAAAAAGACACAACATTTCTTTTAAAATGATTTGTGGTGAAAAACTCTGTGGACATCCAAACTGTAACTGAACGGAAGGAGAAACTGATTGAAATTTGCAAGGGATACGAGCCAAGGAACATACTGAATGCTGACGAAACAGGATTATTTTTTCATGTTTTACCGAACAAAACTGTGAGCTTCAAAGGTGAAAAGTGCAGTGGTGGAAAATCTTCAAAGGAGCGTCTTGCGGTTTTGTTGTGCTGCAATGTAGAGGGTGATTTTGAGATGCCTCTGGTAATTGGTAAATCTAGAAAACCAAGGTGTTTCAAAAGCATAAATCTAAATTCATTAAAAGTACAATGGGCAGGGTTTCTACAGACCTGGGAAGTCAGGGAATATCAGGGAAAGTCAGGGAAATTAGCAGAAATTGAAGAAAGGTCAGGGAAATGCAAGGAAAATTGAATTTTGCGGCAAAATCAAGAAAATTTTTGCTGTTTGAACCTAAGTATAGAAATTGTTTTATTTTCATTTTCTCATTTAGCCTTATAAATAATTTTAAAATGTGTTCTTTATGAGCATATCTTGTGCTGTTGAAATATGCTTAATTTTATTCTAAATTATTATCGAACATGATTTTTGTTAGATCCCAGTGATGTCAAATAAGATTCTTGTATATATTCATTTTATTATTATTACTAGCTGAAGTACCTGTCCTTGACGGGTTAGTGAATGCACATTTCCAAAAAGCAAGAACTTTGTAGGCAGCATTGTAGGTCTACACAGAATAGATGTAGTATGTTGCCAAAGTAAAGAAAGCGAAGTTATAATTTTTATGTATTGTTAAAATATTACAGGTTAGAGAGTCTAAGTAATATCATTTCATTCACTTTAGTCGTAATTATGTGATGCGCGAACGAATATTTACGCATATTGAAACAATTTTCGCAAAATCTCAAAATTTAATCAACATTTCTGAAAAATTGGAAGCCTAGAATTTAAGTTGAGTGATAACCTATCATGTCACCCAAATTTGTTTCATTCCCTGCAGTCTTTATTTCGTGATGCTGGAACAAATTTTCAGCATTTTAAAACTATTTTCGCAAAATCTCAAAATGTAATCAAAATATTTTTAAAATTCAACGCCTATAAATTAGGATTAGCAACTACTTATCATATCTCTAAATTTTGTATTAGTCGTTATTACGTGATGTTTGAAGAAATATAAACGTATCTTGAGAGAATTTTCACAAAATCTCAAAATCTAATAAAAATTTAAAAAAAAATTGGACTCCTATAGTTTATGTTGAGCAACCATCTATCGTGTGACCAAATTTCATATCATTCACTTTAGTCGTTATTACGTAATGCGGGAACAAAGATTCACTCAGTTTTAAACGAGTTTCACAAAATCTCAAAATCTGATCGATTTTTTTTTTTTTAATTAGATGCTTATAGTTTAAGGTGAGTGACCACCTATCATTTCACCAAATATCATTTTTTCACCTTTGCAGTTATTACGTGATGTGCGAACACAAATTTACGCAGTTTGAAATGATTTTTGCAAAATTTCAAAATCTAATCAAGATTTTTTTTTTAATTCGATGCCTGTGTTTTAAGTTGAGTGACCACCTATCATGACACCCAATTTCATATCATTCGCTTCAGTCGTTTTTACGTGATGCTTAAACAAAAAAAGTGTCATGGACAGAATGACAGACAGACAAACTTTTTTTTAGGGTCGCATCAGATTCCCGGGTGCTTGAAACGGATAGAAATCGCAAAATTTTTGAATTCCAAGAAATGTACAGACAAAAGTCTAATTTTATTTATATAGATTATTTATTAAAAAAGGGGCAAAATATATTAAAAGTTATTAATTAAAGGATGTAATGTTAAAAAATGAAAATGCAAAATTCGGGAAAGCATGCTAGATAAAGTCAGGGAAGAGCATTATATATGTCAGGGAAGCAAAAGCTGTGAAATCTGTAGAAACCTTGAATGGGAATCAAATAAGAAGGCGTGGATGTCATCAGACATAATGACAAAATGGCTGATTGCACTAGATGAGAACATGAGAAAAGCAGGTAGAAAAATTTTTCTTTTCATGGACAATGCCACTTCACATCCACAGAATATAAAACTTTGATCAATCAAAGTGGTTTTTTTCCCTCCAACCACAACAGCATTATTACAAACTTTAGATCAAGGTGTAATTAGAAACTTTAAACTTTCATATAGAGGTTTGTTCGTACGCCACATTCTCTCCATGGCTTCTTCATGCGAAAATAGTGATCAACTTGCTAAGTTAGTGAATGTACTAAATGCTGTACAATGGATAAGATCAGCTATTAACGATGTTTCACAAGATTGTGTAAAGAAGTGTTTTCGAAAAGGCAGGTTTTTTTGTAACAATTCTCATTAAAAGAAATTTAAATCTTATTGAAGAAAGTAAAGATTTGAGTCAGCTAATAAAAGACAATGGTAGTAATGTTACTGTTGAGGAATACATACTTATTGATGACGAGCTACAGACAGAAGATTCAAATACAGACGTCCAGATGTTCATTACAGAAACAGGAACAACAGCTAATTCTGACGAGGAAAGTGATGAAGAGGAAATCGAAGAACCAGAAAATTGTGATATAAAAAGCTTGAGTCATGCATTAAAATATGCTAGAGAATTACAAAAGTTTCTTATTGATGTAGGTGACAATGAAGAATTGCTTTTAACAAGTAAATTGAACATTTGGAGAAAATGCATATAAATTGAAAAATATGAAACAAACATGTTTAACAGATTATTTTAAATAATACGTAAGTACGTCATATTTGTAGATTTTCATGTATACTATATATAAATTCATTTAAAATTTCATTTAAATTTAAGAATATTTTGATTCATCAAATGACAGAATTCAAATTATTAATAAACCAATTACAAGAATTGAATTGTATTATTTGTTTTGTCAAATTAAATGCTTAATGTAAATACTTAAAAGAATTTAGATGTATTAGAGCATGTATATGTAATAGTTTTACAATCCCTCCTAATAAGGGACACCTCTATATAAGGGACAAAACACTTGGTCCCATAGGTGTCCCTTATTGAGAGGGACTACTGTATATTTTAACTTGTAAGGTGCGTCGTATCTGCATATTTAATTTTCGAAATTAATTTTGTGAACCTCCATTTAAATAACCCATGAGCCGCCACTGGTTGGATGACTAAATTTTCACTAGTAGAAGCCATATTTCTCGAGTCTATTCTTCACCCCCAGTGGCAGAGCAAAAAACCACGCTCAGGGCTACCATTGTTGGGTCCGCGGATGTACTCAAGTGGGCATAGGAATAACCCGCAGGCTTTATTTTGCTACTGGAGGTGGAACTTTAAATGATGACACCTTTTGTGATTCCCCCCCCCCCCTCTATCTTATTTTAAAAAAGAAGAAAAATGAACATTTATGTATAGAGAGGGTGTTTTTTTTCTCAAAGTGACATGTATGTATTCATTTCACCCAATAAGGATTGGGATATGCTATAATTTCTTCTGTCAGGCAAGCAATTTAACAGACCCGTTTGAATGTTCTTACTGCCCTATGTTAGATTCATTCCCCGGGATTCAAGCAGCCAGAAAAGCATCTTGCCCGGTGAAAATGTAATCAGTCAGAGAATTCACAGGAGATAGCGATCTTTGTAGCATGGTAGTTCAGGAAGGCCTTGTCGCGGGCATATTACTTTTACTTTCCGAACACGTACCATCTAAGAAAAGTATTGTAATCATGAAAAAATTCAACTTCAAGATTTTGGACTATTGACATGTTTTTGAGGTCTTCTGAACTCATTTATGCTATTTTTACGAGATGTATGTATGTGTGTATTTGTGTTTGTGTGTATGTGAGTGAACACAATAGCTTCTAAATGGGGCTTTCAATTGAGCTCAAATTGGGTATGTATGTTATAAACCACTGTTGCAAGAGCGGTATTGATTTGGGTATGTGTAGGACTTATAGATTTTCTACAGGGCTACGTCAAAGATTTCTTTTATATTATGGCTTATGGGGGGAAATTCTTGAAAGTGCACTAGCGTTTAAACAGTACATTCGATTGAGCTCAAATTGGGTATATATGTTATAAACCACTGTATTATTGAAGTTGGCGGCGGTTGGTATGTGAAATTGTTAACCATCGCCAACTCCAATATTTCAACCACTATCGCAAGACTGGTATTGATTTGGGTGTGTATAGGACTTAGTTTTTCTACAGGGCTACAACAAAGACTTCTTTTACATTATGGCCTATGGGGAGGGGGAATTCTTGAAAGTGTGCTAGCGTTTAAACGGTACATTCGATTGAGCTCAAATTGGGTATACAGTAGAGAGCCAGAAATCCACACACCTTGGGACCACGGCTTGTGCGGATTTTAGGATTTTGCAGATTTCAGGCCATAAAAGATAAATCATTACATTTCAGATTTAAAAAAAGTAGAATACAATTCCAATGAAATAAAAACACAGTCAAAAGTATTTCACTTATATTTTCACGTTAAATACAAAAGCATAGGAGAAAAAAAAAAAAAATTACATGAAGACTATCAAAGAGAATGGTTTCAAAATTTCCTTTTTCTGATTTTGAAAAAATGTTTATGGTGATTTGTTTTAAAATATTTTTTTCTACTTTCGGGTTTCTTTTTCTTTCTTTTATTTATTTTTGCATATTGTGTATTATCATTAATATTTGTTTTTTACAGAACTTTGCTGTTCTAAAAATTTACGGTATTCTTCTTCTAACTTTAAACTTTTGTCAAATGGATTTTATTATTATTGTTACCCAAATTTTCATCACAATCAGAATCATATTTATCTGAATTCAAGACACTTTTCAACAATTTCATCATTGTCAGATGACTGAGAATTTCATTATTTACATCGGAGGGAGGATATCGGGATATATCCCCCTCCCCGAAATTTTTGGATTAGTGATCACAAGATTAATGCCGTGCAGAAATTCCGTCTATTTATACACATATAAGCTCATATTCCCCCCCCCCTCCCGCCGGGGGGGGGGGGATATGAGCTTATATGTGCTTCCTGGCTACGTGCCTGTTGAAAGGAAATACTTTGAATTATAACAAAAGATGTTATTGTAAGTTTTTTGTTTTACTTACTTTGTTGCTTTTCCCAGTCTGTAGCCGGATGAATGACTCTTGCAGTATCAAGATGATTTAAATAAAACTTTTTTATCTTTATTAAATATTTTTAGTTCTTATACATTGAGCAAGCTTTTAAACTGCTTCCATTGCATATATATTCTGGTGTAATATTTTAGAAGTTAGTACTGAAAGACTTGACAGAAATTATTAGGAACTTTAAACTTTTATTCACAGCCTCTCCTCACTTGCCCGTTCGGTACTGACTATCATATATTATTTTTTCTTTCTTTTTTTCTTAAATAGAATAAGAAGTTTGTTTGTTTACATTTTAACTTTGATTAGAAATATTTAATTAAGGTTATGTATAGTTTTTATTTTTATTTATTAATTTTTAAACAATTTTTGAATTTTATTTTTATTTTAAACTGGTTATAATTTATTTTTATTTGAACTTTAATGGCATTAAGATGAACTTTAACTCATGGGTGAACAGCATAAACAAAACTTAAGCCTAACTGACACATGAAAAAAAATTTGAAATTTATGGCTGATGCAAAGCCAGGGGAGGACAATTGGGCAAAACTAAATTCCAGGTAATTTAAATTTAAGTCTGAATTTAATTCAGGTTTTAGTTTTTAAAAAAATTTAGCTCCAACATGTGGAAGAACATTCAGCCAACGGTAAGCTCGCTTCATTTTAGAGAACCACTAACCACGTGCTATTCTGTTCTGTCCATGAAACTGGAAAATGTCTAAAGGTAAGAATATCGTCAGTATATTTACTTGATTTTGATTGTGTTTAAGCATTTTTTTTTTAATATAAAATATTTTTGTCTTTCGTTTTCTTTATAAATTTTGCCGATATTCTAAAGATTGTTATGATTTTAAGGTTTTTCATTTTAGTTTTATTGTTTTTCATTATTTTCATAAGTTTTGTTTCCTTTTAATATTTTGATTTTTAAAATGTTAAAATTATATTTCCATTATGGGGTATCGGGAACATTTTGAGAACAAATTTTAAATCATTCTTAAAAATCTTCAGGCTTTAATTTTCTTTTAAATTATTTTTAGCTCCTTGTTAATTTCAGCTATAGACAAAAAGTACCGATAAAATACATAATAATTAACCCACGGCAGAATGTAGGCTATTCTCGAAAAAACGCGCACCAGCTGGGCAAATCTGTTAAAACAAGTCTGATATTTATTTTTGCAGTGAAAAAAAAAATTACTTTTCTCTTATGAAATACTTGATAAATTGACTCAAAAACATTAAAGAAGAAAAAGGAAGCCGATTAATAATTATCAAGAAATATTTATTGTTTTAATCGTTTTTCATAAGAATAGGTAAAAACTGAAACTGACTTCTGTGTGCATATATTAAAAAAGAAAAATGAAAGTATAGTTAATCTAAAAAGTATGTCTTGCACTTCATGTGCATTTATTTCTCGTAAACAAAATATGAAAACTATTGCGTGCATGCCAGGTCAAATAGGCTTTGGACCCAGCTCGCGTTCTGCCGAGTCAGATTGTTACTTTGTTCTATTTCTATAATATAATATAAAGAAACCAGTAAAGAAAAACTATCGAAAGAGACAGGTTGAAATATGTATGAAAGTGTTAAAGTAAATACTTCGATATATTGTGGTATTTACCACGGCCATGAAGAAAGAAAAAATAAATTTAGATTTTTAAAGTGCAACAAATTCAAAAAGTAAACCATTCGTTGTGATTGCAAATAAAATGAAGATAAGCCAAAGTTCTCTCCCTTGCCGGGTATGTGTGGATGAGGAGTAGTAAAATAAACACAGAGACATAAAGATTGATCACCAAATAATGTTTATTTTAACAGCAACACAATAGAAATCAGATAGCAGCTATGCGATAATCTAGTTACAGTTGCATGATTCAAAACGTTGCATTATGGCATTAAGTATGTAAAATCCATTAAAAAAAAGTTGAATTTGGACTCTAACATTTTGTCCTTGGCTAAAAGGTGGATATTTTAATCATTTAATAGCATCAACAACCTGATAACAAAAGTTTGGGTACCCAATTTTAAGTAAACAAAAAAAAATAAAATAAAATACAATTTCTGCACTTAAGGTAGAAAAAAAAACTATCATTACTCAAAAAATAAACTGAAATAGACAGGCCTAACAAGTCCTCCGTCCAGTCCTAGTGCCAAGCCTACACAGGGCATCTATCCAAAATCCCATTCAAACCCAACTACTTAAAACCCCATTAAGCTGAAAAAATTTGATATCGAACATATTTAACAAACTGAAAAAAATTCACAAATTAAAATAAGAGCGTCAGTTGCATATAAAAATGGTAATCTGAACATGAATTACACAAAATTTACCCACAATGGGGAAAGATTAACACTTAAATTTCTGGCATTACAATTAAGCTTTAGTTATTTAAAAGCAAAGTGGCGGATAGTTAAAATCATTTAAAAACAGGTAAAAACACATTAAAATCCGTATGTAGCACTATCGGTGGCAGCCACCACCTTCTTCAGCACAGACTTACGAATGTAACCACTATCGAAAATTAAAATTCTGGCTTAAAAACAAACATAACGTAAAAACCATACCCGTAAAAATAGAAAATCAATATATAAATATCTCTGACTACCATCTAACTCAACAGCAACACGACGTCCTAAACTTAGGACCTAAATATATCCTGGATGATAATATAAACATTTTTGATTCAATAGCCAGCATTGAAACTGCAATAGCCGACCTCCCCCCCCTTCAGACAAAAACTACTTAAGAATTATAGCCCAACAAGAACTTATAAACAAACTTAATTCCCCCTCCTGCGATGCCGCCAATCACCGATGCATAAACGACTTAAAGAAAAACAATAATATAACTTGCTTAAGCTCAGATAAAACCGGCAAAATAGTAATAATGAATAAAAATGATTATCTCACCCAGATGGAAGAAACCATTAATAAACTACAAATAGAAAAATTACCAAAAGACCCAACAGGAAAAATTTTCAATAAAGTCAAAGAATTAATCAAAATTGGATCCTGGCCAGCTAACAGACAACCCACTTTAACTAATTTTGCCCCCATAGCCCCAAGAACTTTTGCTAAATACAAGGACCATAAAACCCCTTCCTCTTTAAGACCAATAGTCAGTAAATGTGAAGGACCAACTTATGACCTGGAAAAATATCTAAAACCCATCTTACAAGATCTCATGCCCCAAAGTAACAATATCTTAGCCTCAACTGAAGACTTTATTCAACGCATTAAAGATATTACAATAAACTCCCAGGAATGCTTCGTCAGTTTTGACGTTACTAACCTCTACCCCTCTATAGATATCCAAGAAATGAATGCAATAATCAAAAAACAAATCACCTCCAACATTAATAATAGCTCTACCTCCACTACATTAAATAGCGCACTTAATCTTGTCCTTCACAACTCATATTTTCAGTTTAATCATAATTTCTACAAACAAAAGAAAGGCGTGCCTATGGGGGTCGCCGATATCAGATGTCATAGCAGACTGGAAAATGCGGCTAGTGGAGAGGGCCATATTTGATAAATTATCCAACCACATAAAAACTTGGATTCGCTACGTAGACGATATCTTTGCAATAGTTAACAAAAATGAAACTGATAATATCCTCAAAGAAATCAACTCAATAGACAATAACATACAATTCACCATAGAAATAGAGGAAAATACCACCATTAACTACCTAGATGTCAAAATCAATAGAGATATGATGAATAATATTAATACTACAGTTTTTAGAAAAGCCACCAATAATAACGAAATAGTACATGTTAATTCAAAAACTCCATACAAATTTAAAATAGCCGCCATACGATCCTATGTCAATCGCGCAATTACAGTATGCTCAAACGAAACACTCCTCAATGAAGAACTCCAGTTTATCAAAACACAATGTAAAAACGCAGGGTACCCAAATTCAATAGTAAAAAAACCTTTTTAAAAAGAGAATCAAAAAACTGGAACAAATTAATAACTATCAAAATTCGAAACTAAAATTTACCAATGCCATTCCCTACTGCAGGGGAGCCGCCCTAAAAATCACAAATGAAGCCGCAACAAAAAATATCAAAATCCCCATAAAACCCAATCAAAATATTTTCAAACGCATTCGCAGTGATAAAGATAATATCAATCCTGATGAAACCGCCGGTATTTATAAACTAAGCTTTACAGACAATAGTACCAATAAACAGGGCTGCTATATTGGCATGACAAAACAAAAAATCAAAGACCGAAAAAAGGAACATCAAACTGACATTAAATTCAATAAAACCACTACTGCCCTCGCAAAAATAGCCCAGGAACACCCCATAGAAATCAACTTAGCCAAATATAAATAACAATAGCCAAAAACTCGCCAATTACAAAAACTGTCATTATGCCCTAAATATGGAAGCCCTACAGATTATAACCACAGATGGCGCTGTGAATGATATGACGCATGCGCAGATCGATCCTGGGTGGAATGCCCTGCTGAGGAAGAGAGCTGGCCATTTAGAACAAAGACCTGTGCTGAAGAAGGTGGTGGCTGCCACCGATAGTGCTACATACGGATTTTAATGTGTTTTTACCTGTTTTTAAATAAGCTTTAGTTGTTTACAAAAGAAAAGGTGAAAAAACAAAATGGTGCGAACATCATAGAAGGAACAACCGGATCTAATCCATCAAGCACAAGCACATTACTGATGTGGAGCAAAAACGTGCTGGCAGGACGGAGCTATTCTAGCCAAAATTTAAAGAAAGGAGAAAAGGATTTGTCTCACCCAGAACAGCAGCTGCAAACGGAGAAGGAATGGCGGTGGTCTGTGGCCGGGAGTAGGAGTGCCAAAACTAAGGGAAATCATCCGTTCAGGCACGGGCGCTTGGAACTGGCTCCGGGATCTGTGCTCGTCGTAGATTCCATTCTTAGGACCGGGGATGAGTCAACATCGTCAGCATGGCAAGGAGATGGATGCAGAAAAAAAAAAAAAAAAAAAAAAAAAAAAAAAAAAAAAAAAACGGTGGTCAAAGAGCGGTGCTAATTAGGTCTCATCTTGAGAAAAAGAATCCGCCTGGGGCTTAACAGGCCCAACAACGGGATGAGATTTAAATTACTTGCCAGTGATCAAAAGGTTTTTTTTTTTTAAAGAAAAAGGCTTGGCCCTCTGACCTAAGAATTCTGCGATTACATCTTACAAATTGTGAAGCACCGGAGCAGTTTGCCTGCAGCAAAGATGAGCCAATCCAACAAAAGCCGGAGCTGAATTTCACCTCATCCTCACGCCACCCAAGCTGGCCTCAGAATGACAGATTCTACTAGCACGCGCCCGCACTTTTCAGTGACACCGTACACGGGGACCAATCAGAGTGCGCCATCTCAGCTGCGAAAATTCTAGAAAGATCTTTCCTCCTCCTTAATGGCAGAAAGAGAGAGAAAATACGGCGGAAAAGAACGATCTTGGCCAAAAAGATAAAATGGAGACAACTGAAGCCTGGTGGCCATTTTGAATGCGAAAAAAATTATGAAACAACAACAAAGTGCCTTAAAATCATAATGAATATTCCCAAAATTTTAGCGGGAGATAGCTAATCGTCCGAGGCAACCCTGGGTGAAATTAGGAATTAAAATTGAAATCGGAAGTGGGTAAAAATAATTAAAAAAACAGACTTAAACAAAAGATGGAAAGTATTATTGCAGAAAGGAAGAAGTTAGGCTATTGAGAAAAAACGTAATAGTTAGCAGAAAAATCGGCAGAAGTTACAAGAAAAATTAAATATACACCTCCGGAGATAGGGAAAACAAAGGCAGAACTAATTTAAAGTAAAGAGGTAATTATATAGGCCACCCAGACCATTATATCTTCTGACATAAGGTTACTTAAATTAAACTACAATATTAATTACAGTATGGAACCTGTTATCCAGAATGGTTGAGACCGGGTGTATTCTGGATAACTGGTTGGGGATTAACATGACATCTACTGATTTGATTGGTAGCATAACTGTTACTCGAATTTAATCGATTGAAAAATGATTCTGGATAACTGGTTTCCGGATAAGAGGTTCCATACTGTACTAACATTAGACCATAAACATTTGACAGTTGACACACTTAAACTAAAAAGTTACTGCATTGAATTATTAAAACATAATCCTCCCACAAAAATTTAAACACAACAATATATGAAAGCAAATAAGAAATAAACATAACGTGTTCATATTTTTTTGTTCTTTTTCAATATTATAACTTTTTGTGTGTGTGTGTGTGTGTGTTTCTCCTCACCTTGCACATTTATGTATATATTTTTACACTGTTGTGTATTTTTATATCACCTAACATTATGTTTTTAGTATTAATATACTTTTCTAAAATGAAAGCTTACTTTTACTGTATTTAAGATTTTTTAAAAGAACATTGTTTTGTGCGTTTTCTGCTTTGTGTCCCAAATTTTACTTCGTGTGATTTCCACTTTTTTTTTTTTTTTTTTTTGCCACTCTTGAGTAATATTTAACAACTGTTAACTTTTTTATTTTGTTAAATTTAATTAATTGTACTGAAAAGTATTTTATGGAGTTAGTTGTTCCACTGTGTAAATTACACTTGGGGGTTTATAAAATTAAAAAGGCAACATTGCCTGTTCATATGAAAATTGTAGTCTTTTATTATTTGTACTTATGTTACATTTTTAAATTACAGTATAAAATATAGTTTTATTTAATGTGTTTATCTTTCTAATTATTGTTTACCCACTTTATATTGAAAGCATATGCTTAATGTTGTTAATAGACCTAAGATTAGACACCTTAAGGCAACATGAAAAATTTCATGTCAAATTAAATTAGTATAATTTTTTATGTGAATGTCTATATAGGCTAACAAAAAATTATCGAAAGATTTAACAACATTCTAATAAGCAATAAAGGTATGTGTATTACAAAACTTCAGGAAAGATATTCAAAACTTTAAAAATTTGTCACATTTCTGTAAATTTTCCTATGTGAGTCTGTGACTACTCAGAATAAAATTTTGTGTTGGGTTTAAAAAAGGATAAAACTTTTTAAATGTATGTAACTTTTTTTTTCCTTCCCATGAGTGGAGAAATTATGGTTACAGGGCCCAGTTTGTTTCTTTTACTCGGAGCCCTCAATAGCCTTGATGAGTCTCTGGGATAGGTTACTGCTTGTTGTAGTCCATGCATTCTTAAAATCTATTTTTATTTTAGGGAGGTGTACCGTGTTTAACCCTGCTGTACTGGAGGAAATTTATGAGAATGGAGATGAAATTGGAAAATGGTGCTCTACTGGAACCAAACCCCAAGTAGCACATTGTAATGTTTGTAACTCTGTAATCAACTGTAACCAGCGTGGGGTATCAGCAGTTAAGCGTCATGCTTCTGGTAAAAGGCATATAGAGTTGTGTTCCAAATTGCATGATAGTGCTGGAGTTTTAAAGAAATGTCAACAGCAGAAACTTTCTATTGCATCGTGGAGTAAAAATGTTGAGATTGCAAAGCAAAGCAAATACAATGTTAGTGTTGCAGAAACAGTGTTTGCATTTATGATTGCCGAAGAAAATATTCCGTACTCATTTGCTGATGTACCAACTGACGTTTTACCTAAAATATTTTCAGATTCTAGAATTACAAAAGAATTTTCATGCATTAGAAAAAAACTTTCTTACATGATTTTTGAGAGAATTGGACCTTCTCAAGAATGAAATAATAGATGTTCTAAAATCTAATGCTTTTTCTATACTATCCAAATTGATTAACTACCCATAACTGAAAAGAGAGTACAGCAATTAGATGTTATCATCATATGTTATAGTAAGAAATAAGAGAGTTATAGTGGATCATTTGAAGTCCTTTTTTATAGGAAATAGTAGGTCAGAGGATTTGTTAAATTGCATAGAGGTTGGCATATCAGATCTTCTATCTGAAAAGTTTTTGAGCTTTTACAATAATGGTCCCAATGTTATAAAATCATTAAAAACTAAATTAGATTGCTAATCCTCAAATGAAGGTGAATGCTCTCTTCATAAAGTACATAATGCCTTTGTTGCTTCATTGAATGAATTTTGAAGTGATGTTGAAAGTTTAATAATGGACATTCATTATTTTTTCAAAAGATCTGCATCACAAGCTTCTGATTTTAGAAATTTGCTGGTGGAAATGAATATAGCAGAACATCTCTTTTCTAGGCATGTTAATAGCTGCTAGTTGACCTTAAAATCAATCACTTTTGCATTTCATCGAACAATTACCTGCACTAAAATCCTTTTTTGAGAAAGAAAGTATGAGATTTAGTGGAAGGGAAACAGAACGTTGGTGTAGAATATGTCTTGGTTTTAACGATAAAACAGTTTATGCAAAAGCATTGTTTTTGCAAAATTCCTTGGAGTTATTTTCTGGGTTCTTGACATTATTCCAAAAAGAGGAACCACTGATTCACATATTATATGATGAACTTGTGAATCTTGTGAAGAAAGTTCTTGGCAGATTTTTTAAACCCAGCATTTTTCAAGAGAAACGAGGTGAAGAATTGAAAAAAATTGACTTAGATAAAGGAGAAAACTGGCTAAAGGAACCAGAAGTAGGAAGGGATACTGTGATTTAAATGTCAAATTGGTCAGATGCTGGAAAGAAAAATTTCCTTTTAGGCGCCAGGGCTTTTTACATAAAGTGCTCAACATCTCTAATAAAATCTGCCTCTTCAGCATAAATTTTTAGATAGACTAAAAGCAATGCATCCTTTATTTTGTTATGAACAATCATCACTGTCTTGTATTAATAAACATTTAGCTTCTGCAGTATCATCTTCTGCTATACCTAGTACTGCAGATGAATGGATTGTTTATCAGTCAGATTCAATATGCAGTACGTCATCAGAGTGACTTGATGACTACTAGACTAAAGTATTTGCTGAAAGGGATCTCTCAGGAAATTTGAAATATTGTTATCTGCCAATTTTAATAAAGGCCTCGTTAAGTTTAGCCCATAGCAATGCAGACTGTGAGTGTGGGTTTCGTATAAACAAAAGTATGCTTGATTCGAGAAGCTCTGCAAGTGTTAATGGCTTGCGTAAAATAAAATCTAAAGTAAAGAAATGTGGAGGTTTAACAAAAATTAATGTAACACCTAAGCTGTTAACATCTGTTAAAATATTGTGGTGACATCATGAACAAAATTTCAATGAATCGAAAAAACACTAAATTGAACTTGATGCAGGTTTAAATGAACTGAAGGAAGAGGAAGCCATCCTTTAAAAAAGGATTGAATCTACACACTACTCATATTAAAGCAAGCCAAGAGTACTATAGATGATGGGCTTGAAAAAAAAAAAATCATTTGCTAGTGTTGAATGTGGCAAAATATTATTAAAAGAATCTTGTGAAAAGCTCGTAGAATTAATACCAATACTTAAAGAAAAGAATACCAAGCAGCAATATAAATAGTAATGGAGGTAAAAAGAGAAAAGTTAAATAAATTTTTGCAAAAGTTATTCATTTTTCATTTAATTTTTAATCTATAGTCTTTGTTATTGTTATTATTCTGGTGCTAAAAATTACCTGTATCTTTGAATGTAGCATCTAATAATATATTAGGTTAAAGTAAGTTTATATTTTTCATTTTTAAATGCTTATGTATTGAAGTGGACTTGTTTCATCTGAGTAATATTTAATACTCTCAAATTTACTAAAAGCTTCACTGTAGTTGTATTTTTCTATGGATAGATTAAGAATGTAATTTGCTCCAATTTGTTGCTTCAGTGCTCCAAATCTTGGACATTGCTGTGCCAAAAAACTGCTCCAAATCAGCCTTACCCAATTCCCACCCCTGCAATGAGATAACTGTAAAGCTATTATACAACACTTAAATACTTAAAAGAACTGATACATAGTAGACTTGTTGAGATTTTATTGTAACAAATATTTGAGACAAAACAAATATTAACAAAACTGAACACCTCAATAGTGAAGTGAAATTTTTACAATTCTATGCATACGTTTATGAATATTATTAGGGAAATTTTAAACCAAAATTTTCTCATTATCAAATTGTGAAAGAAAATGCATTATAGTACCGTTCAACTCTGTCATAGCGAACCTGGTATATAACGAATTCATGAATATAACAAACGGAAATTTCGGTACTGTTGTTTTAGTATTGTATTTCTTAACTGTTCAAATAAAGTGAACCACTAACTATAGCGAATAAAACTTTTGGCCCCTTGAAGTTCGTTAAATAAGTTTGACTGTATACACCAAAAGAAAATTAATAGATACCTTCGCTTGTGCAACATAAATTTATTACTTGAAATCAAGTGTACAAAATGTGCCCATTGATGACTGAAATGTTATTCAGTTGCATTAAATACAGATTTTTTTTTTTTTTTTTTTTTTTTTTTTTTTGTCCATTACATATAACATCATAAATGTTAAAATAATGTGCAAAATCTCAACAAGTCTACAATAATAAACTGTCTGTGACAGTTTATTATTTAGGAATCGAAGGGGAGGGGGGTGGGTTTACTTCTTGTAAAGAGAGTAAGAAAGTAAATGTGTG
The DNA here is from genome assembly GCA_038373885.1 of Cheiracanthium punctorium. Lineage (NCBI taxonomy): Eukaryota > Metazoa > Arthropoda > Arachnida > Araneae > Cheiracanthiidae > Cheiracanthium > Cheiracanthium punctorium. The sequence goes on along the minus strand of JAWZYV010013564.1, from coordinate 137,896 downwards.
TATCTTTAATTCAAGTATATACAAAATTAAAAATTACATGGCATGACTCTTAAAATTGCAACATTTGGGATGTCAACAATAGGCTTTGTCCATAAAAAAATTACTTTCAGAATACAAATTATTGTATTAGCCTGAATATAATGTGACATGGATCTTTTTCAACTTGATCATTTAGGAAATCCAACATTTAGACCTTGAATTGAGTCAGGTTTTCAATGAGAAATGATCAGTTAAAAAAATAAAGTGTGATATTCGGGCTAATACAGTATGTGTAAGCATTAAAGATGAGGTTTGGGCATTCGAGCATTGATATTATACACCAACTCCTGGGAAAAGCTTGTGAATAAATTATTCTATACAATCCAGAGAATCTCAGAATTGGAAAAGAATATCTACCCCTAAAACTCATATTTTTATATAAATACAAACAAAATTTTCCCCAGTATCTTACACACACTCACATATATATATCTTTTTTTTTTTTCCCCCAAGGATGCTGCATTAAATCTTGTATTAAGAGTGATTCTGTCGATAAAAACAAGCGATATTGAAAAAACAATTGCTCAGTTGGACAGAGATCAAATAGATATGCTGATGAAGTATGTATATAAAGGCTTTGAAAATCCCTCTGAAGGTAGAAGTGCACATCTTTTAGCTTGGCATGAAAAGGTAATTGTTTGTATTTTATAACAAAGAATGATTCAATTATACAAAATATATATGCATGTTTGTATTGAAACTCTGTCATTACCATATCAAAACTGTCGCACGGGTGTTGCAGCTATGCCATGCTGTATCGTTTTGCGACATTTACATGTTTTACTGCTTAATTTTTGCCATTTTGTCAACATTGCCAATTACATCATCGCAGTGTCAATTTGCTGGGCCGATGGAGACATTCGCTGTAGAGATTTTTTTCCTGCAGTTAACGAAAATCTGCTGTTTTGTTTTGCAGATCAGTAGATTTCTTGTTTCTGTATATTTTGCAGATCGATGCATCACATAATTTTTTTATCCAAAGTTTTTGAAGGTAAGAATTTTGAAGTATGGTGCATTGTTGTCCTAATTTCAATCTTTTTCGTCCATCTTGATAGGAAATATTTTTTCTTTAGCAATCCTTTATTCAAATCTGCAATGCTGTGACAGTAAAAATTGACTCCTATTTCCAATTTATTTATTTTTTTAGTTTTTTTCCCTTTTATGAATAATAGTTTTTAAAAAACTTTATTGTGTAGGGAAGTTCTAATATGAATGAGAATGATTAAAAAAAAAATTAAAGTAAAAATTGAAACCTAAGAATATTTTGATAAAGAAACAAATATTTATTAAAGCAAACAAGGTTGTAACTTGATCATATTTTTCCTTTAAATTGATTTTCAAATGATCTACCACAGTACTCTTTATTCTGTGTGAAAAAACTTTCTCACCTTATGTATTTGGAATTGCATAAGTTTCATGTTTAGTACACACTAGGGTGGGTTGTTTTTCACTTTTTTTAAAATCGGAATTGTCTGTGGTGGAAAAAGTTGTGTAATGACGTCAAATGTCTGTAAAAAAAATTTTTTTTGAATTAAAATATATTAAGGCAACCCCCCGCCAGGCCCATGATGTGCAAAAAATGTGTAAAATTGAATGTTTGTTTTAATTTTTTTTTATGTATTAAAATTTTTAACCGCCTGTAGTGGAAATAGTTGAATGAGATCCTTCATTTGTGGGAAAAAAAAAAAAAAAAAAAAAATTGATATCGTATCATAAAGCCCCTCCAGGCTTTTGAAATTTATATAATTTGCTATTTTTTAATAAAGCATATCTTTCTGTACTATTTTCTCTATACGATTTTGTTCAGTTTAGTTTTTAATATTGCTGGTAGATATTAGAGCATTCTCCCCCATGCCTTTAAAGAAGGGAACACCCTCCAGCTAATTTTACTGACTACCTGGGTTTAAAAAAAAAAAAAAAAAAAATCCCTTGCAATACTTTAGTTAGCTTCCAAACGATACCGGTCAATGTCAAATGGAAATTTCGATTTCACTTGCCCATTTGCTCTAGACGCACAAACTGAATACTGAATCATGCAAAAGTAAATTGTAAACTGCTGTTTCCTTAAAATTATACTCTAGCTCCAATATAAAAGTAACAAAAAAAGATAATGAAGACAGGTTGTATTATGATTATCGATAAATGTAGTAAAATACAGTCTAAGTCCATTCGCCTGGACTTGCAAAATAGTTTAACAGAGAGTAAGACAGCTTTTTAGGCACTACATTTCAATAGAAGAGAGGATTGTGCCTTAGTAATTGTTAAAGAAGGAGGGTGTTTCACACAAAAGAATCAAAAGCTATATAGTGTGCAAGTATAGTAGCAAGAGCCAGAAAGCTATTAGTCATGTATCGCCAGAAAATGGCATAGCTAATGTGCGCTTCTAGCATTTTATATTATTTGAAAATAAATTGGTTATTTACCGTGGATTTAGATGCAATTAGATCGGATGGAACAGCCCTTAATACTAGTGTTGAAGGTTGTGTGAGACGCCTGTTTGAATTATGTGTAAGAAGACCCTTGCAGTATTGCTCATATGTCCGTTGTATATGAGCAACCTCTACTTCATTTAGTATGGTATACTAGATAGAAATACTACAGGCATTATTACGTCTTCCATGACTGGTGGTTGTGTTGATGGTTGCACCAGTTAAATAAATAAAAGCATTAAGCTACAGCATTATTTATTAACCTAAATGTTGCACAACACAATTACATAAGAGATGCATCATTCCCGAGCAAGAATTCGAAAGTATAACACTTCTTAAACTGAAAGTCGAAGTAAAAATAAAGCTGGTCCGACCCAGAATGACTCAGCATAGTCATTATCAATACACAACATTCCTCTCGGTGCAGGATGGAGCATGTACATTCAAGTGCTTGGGTCGGGATCGAGCCCTCTGAGAATGACAGAGAGCTGGGTCACATGAATCTGTTTCATCTGGAGCAACATCAGAAGCGACAGCATCAGGCTGACTGATCTTGGATGAGCTAGCATCATGCTGGGTGACTTCGGAGGAACTAAAGCTACTGTCTGTCTGCCGAAAGAACTCCCCTGAAAGCGTCTTCGGGTTTCGTTTTTCGAGGGAGTTCTTTTCAGACAGTATGAGGCACAACTGCAGTTTCAAGAGATGCTTCTGATTCTTGTGAAGGAGGATCACATGGCACATCAGAAACTAACCGATATCACATTTGGTCTACATGGCGTTGATCAATACTCCTATCAGGCAAACTTCAGGTGGTACACAAAACAGGGCCAGTAGCTTCATCCACTGTGGCAGGAATCCAAGGCGGACCCTGTGCATAATTTCTAATAAATACACCACATCATCTTTGTCGAAAAATCGAACATGGCGGTGTGCTTCACTAGCAATTTGCTTATTTTTTCGGTTTACCCTGTCTGCTTAAATCTGTATGAAGTCTATCCATTAGAGTCATTAATCGTCTTTTCATTAACAGTTCAGCTAACAATTTCCCTGTACTAGTGCAAAGTACTGTATGTTGGGTGAATAAAAATCAAGCTCATCACATTTTCCAATCTCCATGAATGATACATTTGAGAACATGTGTTTCATACCAGCATTGTGCTCCGCCTGCCCATTAGACGAAGGATGATACGGAGCAGCAAAAATTTGTCGAATTTGGTTGTTAGCCAGAAATTTCTGGAACTTCTGAAGAAACAAAAGTTTTTGCATTATCAGAAACAACAGCATCTGGCAGTCCATGAGTTGCAAATAAGGAACATAGACTCTGAATCGTGTTTGATAAAGACATGGAAGATGGAGGTAAAACTTCCAACCATTTAGAGTATGAGTCTACCATAATGAAAAAGATTTGTCCTTCATAAGGACTAGCAAAATCAACATGGAGGTATGACCATGGTTTCTCAGTCCATTCCCAAGGATGTATCGGAGCCTTGTCTGGAGCTTTTTGGTGTTCTTGACACAATACACATGCCCTTACCATGCTTTTAATGGATGAGTTTATTTTCCGCCACCATACTTAACTGCATACAATTTCCTTCATACGCACAATTCCTGGATGTTTATTATGCAGAAGAGAAATTACATTCTTTTATAAAGAAACCAGTATGACAACTCAACTACTCCATAAAACTCAATTTTGAAGAACACTCAGTGGCGGCTCGTCATTAAGGGCCAGAGGGGCCTGGCCCCACCGACTAAGCACCGTCTAAATCAAAGTATCTTCCTATTATGTAAGGCAGTTCTTTCAACAATTTACCTTCATTAAAAAAATACACGTGTTTTACTCTATTTTAATACTATCCATTAAAAAAGTGATAGTTATACGATTTTCCCCCTATCTAAACCATGCTTGGGCCATGGTCTGGCCTGCCCTGAATGGGGCGTCTCTTCTCCGTTAACCGGGTTGACATATTTGGCATTGAGCACAAAGCCATACTGACGCGGAATTAACTTGGCTTCCAAACGGCTTATTTGGCGCTGCCTTCTAGGCCCAGATGTTCGGGCCCTCGCACGGTGATCTACACGACCGTACGGGGAAATTTCGGCAATCTGTAGCCATTGGCGAAATTTTCCGCTTAGGAGGAAATCATTTTTTATTTGCATGATCGTATTTTTGCAATGCAGTCAGATATTTTTCTGTTTTGTTTTCTTGATTTACAAAAAGCGATGTATGAATGTATTTTTTATATATGTTATTTATTTTAAAATAATTAAATCATCTAAAGATTATGAACAGGCAACTATAAAGAACATGAATATTAAATATTTAAATGTGGCTTTTTGTTTAGTAATAAAGTAAACTTTTCAATTTAACATAACTACGTAAAAAATAGCAAAAGTTGTATAGTAAATTCGATAATTATTTGTCATTTGAGAAATTTTAAATTCGTGGGTACTGTGTGAACGTGGGGATAGGTTGTTCTATATTTATATATATTTTCGCGATTTTAATTGGCACTATTTTTTTTTTCGGGCCCCACCACTGAAACGGGTCGCAAGCCACCACTGAGAACACTAACTTCATTGTGACGGCAAAAGAAGGGTTTGAATATTTCTTCTTTTAAATTAGAAGGTTATCCATTCAGAATCATCAGCAAAAGTGCAGGATCCTTCTTTATGGCAGAAGCTAATAGTCTTGCATCTAACTGGGTGACAGGAGTATTTGTTAGACCCTGGAAGGGTCTAATAGTAAGTGGGAAGTTAACCCACGAATTGGCAAATCGCCGAAGAACAAATTCACTAACTTTATTTAAGTTTTATTATGCAGAATTAAAATATGCAGCGTTAGCGATTGCTGTAAGTTTTAAAACCTGACAGAGTAAAATTTATATATGATTTTTGGAAACATTAAATTTTTTACTAACTCAATAAACAGTCATTTAAGTAAAACGTAACAAATTAGTTTATTAACAATAACAATAGAAAAACAGTTACATTAAATATGACTAGATAATTTTATATGGCTGACAAGTAAAAGGATATTAAAACAGAACTTCATATTTAAAAGCAGTAAACTTAATATTTAAACCTAGCAGTAGTCGTAACCTATAAACTTAGCATGGCCATAGCGTTAACGCTTTAAAGAAAGAAATTATTTCAAAGGAAATCTAAATGCATTTAATTACCGCTGGATACCGGTGAATACCAGAGAGACACACTTTGAATCACAATAGAATCAAATTCTTGTAAAGTCCTATCATTGCACTTGAAAAAAGATCACCGGGCTTTCATAATACACTGCTGAAGAAACATCATGGGAAAGATGATCACCGGGCTTTCATAATATACTGCCGAAGAAACACCATCACACAACATCTATTACACCCTAAACTGGGCAGGAGTTGAGATGAATCACATACTGAAGTCGAAACTCGAAACTGCCGCCGGCTTGCTGAGGCGGCCCTTTTAAACAACACTCGGGCAGGAAACCGGAAACGCCCACGGAGGCGCACGCAACCCGATTACGATTCAAGCATTCGATTAGGCAACCGATGCGTGATCGGCAAACAGCAATTCGGATCGGCGGCACAGGACGTCGAATGACGTCACTACGTTCGTACCGAGAGCAATTGACGGCTCGTCAGTAGCATGATCAACAAGATGGCGGCCGCCATGGCGATGTGCCGATAAACAGGAAAACATCGATGTAAGTAAAACCTTTTAGGATTAATTCATGCTATGCTGTTTAAAGATGGTGGGAAGAATAAAGCCAGTGCTAAAGCTAAACTGGAAACTTATTAGAGTCGAGAGTTGAAAAGTAGTACTGGGCCAACAAAGCCCCCCCCTTCTTATCACCATCGACAAAAGATGAAGAAATAACGATTTCAAAAAAAGACCTTTAACTCCGGCATCCAGTATCCAACTATTAAAGATTCATTTTACATATGGCATATACAGAATGTAACTGATTCAATTTAAAACACTGATTAGTACATTACACATTTTCAAAAATTCAACATTTGAAATCTCAACAATTCCAAATCAACTATTTGGAGCTTGAAAAAGTCCTCCCTTCATGCATGCAATAAAATTACATAATTCACATAATCACTGAAAAATTCAGGCGTGAAAGAGTTCCGCTTTTAAGCGGAAATCTGCTTTTTTCAATGTCTTTGAGGCTGTTTCTGAGATCGATGCAAAACCGTCAAGAAATCGCTACCGAAAAATGTGTGTGGGGGGGGGAGCGGTGCGAACGAACGCCATTTTTTCTCCTTCACAGTAAACCATGCTGTAAACAGAGATGCGTTCCTAAGCCTACACATCGTATCTATCACCCTAAATTATTGGTGCAGCGGAATGGAGAAAGGCATAATTTGTGCCAGTAAGTAGGTCACGCCTTACTGTTGAAATCGCACCGGGGAAATTGCCGAAGTTGAATTACGGGATGACTGATAACAGCTGTTATGTGAACCAGGCGCGTAGCCAGGAAAATTTTTCGGGGGTGGGGGGGGGGATATGAACTTACATGTGTATAAATAGATGGAATTTCATCACTAATCCAAATCGGGGGGGGGGGGGGGAAATATATCCCGATATCTCCCCCCCCCCTGGCTACGCCCCTGATGTGAACAACTTCTACTGCTACTTTTATTTCTCGTGTGTTTGGAATTGTACCGCACATGCTCTGAAACGCATGTGGGAAATTGCGTCATCAGTTTGTGAAGATGATCTTTTGTTAGTTAACCAAGATAACATTATAAATATGGATATTAATTTAAACAATGAGCATAAAGCTTGCTCAGTAGATGCGAGCGAAAAAAATAAATTTAAATTGGAGTGGTTGAATAAATCTATTAAAGTCAAACTACCGGCAAAAGTTATGGATCATGAAGAAGAAATAGAAATAAAAGTAGGGGATATATATATGCGATATAGATTTAGTAATAATTACAGGTTATTTTATGAGAATTTAATGACATTACGTTTTACGACTCAACGTAAAAGTGTAGCAGTTAATGTTTCGTAGATGTATTAAATTAGTAACGTGTCTTCTGACCTTAAATTACAAGCCAAGAGCAAGCTGCGTTTAGTTTATTATTTTGCATCAAAATTTAAGTATAATTAGTACAGTAGGGAACCCGAAATCCGGAATGCTCGGGACCGGACCCATTCCGGATTTTGGGATACTGGCTGCGAACTTTACCGATTTCCGGAAGTCTTCCGAGGTAAGCTGTAGCATAGGCCCTTCTGCGTTTTAGCGTTTATTATGACGTTAATTAATATTAACTGAAACTCTATTAAATAAAAACTTTAAAAATATGCACACTATTATATATCTCTGATTAAAAAAAAAAAAAAAAAGAATGAATGAATAATACAGTATTTTAAAAATGAAGTAATCCATTAAAAAATTCAAAAGCTATGTTATCGAGCCGAGCAACGATTATTTCAGACGGATGACGATTGCTGCAACTAAATTGGCTGAAAATATGCAACTTATATATTCTTAAAATTTTACTTAACGTTTTTTCACACATAGTTTCCGATTGAAATAACTCATCCTACACCGCAATTCAGCGGGCTACGGAAGGACGGATAGAGCAGTTGCGCAATTTTCGGATCAACTGCCGCCTTTCCTCGGCCCGTTGATTTGCCTAGCAATTTATTACGCAACCTGCAACCCAACATTTCTTCACACATCTGCAGTTCTTTGAGAAGGGGGGGTGGGAAACAGTCATTAAGCAGACCGAATCCCGTTCATCTTTGTTTACATTTAACAGACTAGATGAATCATCAACACTTGAAGCTGCGCGCCTGTGTGTGTGCATGCGTAAAGGACACATATTTTTCTCCCCATTAAAGCAAGTCATTCTATAATAGCATAGAATCTATTATAGAATAGATTCTATGCTATTATAGAATGACTTGCATTTACGTTACGAGAAATCGAAAATTACCGCACAAGATCTAACAGCAACTCGCCGATCGCAAAGCGAAGAAAGGCGCGAGTAGACAGGATCGATCATTCTCCTGGTACGTGCCCGCGCCCTCCTTTCCCTGCGCTTCGCCGCGATCGACGAAATTCTTTCCAATTTAACAGGTTTCTTTATTTTTACGTATATTCAATTGAAAACAGTCTTTCAAAGAAGAAAATGAGGAATAAAAAGGAAAATAATATCCGTTTTTATATGCTTATAGGGAGGGAGAAAAAAAAAAAAAACGCGAAGGGGGAGGAAAATGCAGAAAAAAAAAGTTCCGGATTTCGGGTCCCCTACTGTATTAGGTAATTAAAATGTGCTTGGAGTTTAGCAAGAATATAATCTTTGATTACATAATTATTATTGGGGGGGGGGGGTCGGGATTGATTTTTATCCCTCTCGACACTGGTTTAGGAATGTCCTGATTTTAGGTTCAGAAAAAATGGTCACTTTAATAATAATAAATAAATGAATAAAATCAAAACTGCAATAATGAAAAAAAAAAAAAAGAAAGTTTTTGAAAACATTTTGATTTCAACACTTCTTAATGTATTTTTAAAATGGGAGAAAATTTTGTACTATCATTTTTTAAGAATGGAGTGATATATTACTGGAAGAAATTACTGTACAAAAACAGTTGTTTTTCAATCTGTAAAAATTTGGTTACCTTTTTTTCCACCATAAATTGACCCTTCTTATAAGAATATAGTGTACTGGCTGGTGAGAAAATGTATACATGCATATATATATATATATAATATAAAATAGCTTAACTTACGTAAAATGGATTCCCAAGTGAAATATTAATTGAAAGCACATTATAACAGATATAATACATAATCATGAAAATAAAAATGAAATCCAGAGGCTATAAATAAATTTGAAACAGGGCCATCAAAGCCAAAAATTGGGAAAAACATGCCATAAGCAATCACATGTGCTTATATATATACATACATATGTATTATATATACACATACGTATATATATATATAATTTTTTTTTCACGTTAAATTTTGTATTCGGGTAGAGTTCAGCTTTTTTGATCAGCTTGCACTTTCATGCCTGAAAATTACACAAAATTTTTCATCTGAAAGACACAGCAAGCAGTAAGACTTCGTAGTTATATGCGAGAACATTCATTTAAGCAGAAACTAAGAAACACTTTTGCATATAAGTACATATTAAGGATTCTCAAATCATACATTCACTCAATATACATGCACACACACTTACGGGGCCCCGACTTACACATAACATACATTCAATGCACTTATAAAGATAAAGGTACTTATTTTGATTTATGTATACATATACTGTACCATTAAAGAAACACTTAAACACATGGATGCATCCAAGAAAAATTTAAAACTAACCTTTTAGTAATAAAAATTCAGTTTTGTTCTCTCAAATCTCCACTAGTAATACAAATGACTAGATATACACATATATAGATAACTCATGTCATTCTATCTTTAATAAAGACTTGTGTGGTGAATTTCTGCAGCTCAAACTTGGTGAGCGGCTTGATGAAAGCATCCGCGAGGTTTGACTTACTTCGAACGAATCTAAGAGTAAATTTTTGCGTGATAAATAAGTCTCTTATGAAAAACAGTTTAACGTCAATATGTTTGGATCTATAATTTTCAATAGGTGATTTCACAAAGTCAATGGCAGCTTGATTGTCTGCATATAAAATGGGAGTTTTGCGTTCACCTGTCACCATACCCCTATCGTAACATTCATTTAATATTCCACTGAACCATACGATTTCCTTTACAGCCTTTGTCATGGAAATAAACTCGGCTTCCATAGTCGACAAGCTGACACATTTCTCTTTAAAAGTATGCCACCCTATGGGGGAGTTCCCTAATAAAATAAGTTGACCTCCAAGAGATGTCCTGTCATCTCTATTGGCAGCAAAGTCAGCGTCGGAATAGGCTATGATTTGTGGTTGATCGCAAGTCAATTCTAAGCAAAGATCCGCAGTATGGACAACATAACCTAAAAGTCTTAGTAATCCGCCCCAATGACACATTCCAGGGTTAGATTGAAACTGACTCAATATGTTGACCGCGTATGATATGTCCGGGCGAGTTCTATTAGCTAAAAATGACAAACATCCTAATACACTCCTATACGGAAGTTTTGACATTTCTTTTTCTTCATCCGCTGTAGAGGGGCGAGATGATTTAGAGAAAACCGAACCTTTAGCAATCGGGAGTGATGAGATGGGAATTTTAAAATGTCTGAAACGATTATGAACTTCCTCAATGTATGGGCATTAATGAATACAGACTTTACCTTTATCTTCATCAAACTCCACGCCCAAAAGAGTACGTGTCTTCCCTAGTACTTGTCAAAATGTTGTTTTAAGTCATTTAGCGTTTTATCTAAAACCTTTTGATCTCGACCAAATATTACAAAATCGTCAACAACATACAAAATTAAAAAATCTTCTAATACGTAGGCTCAGTTGCCCCATTCAAATTTACAGAAACCCATTTTCAACAAAACAGTGTGGATCTCGAAAAACCACTGACAGCCACTCTGCCGTAGGCTGCAGGATCTAAACGACAAAATTTGTCTTTATGATCAGGGACTTCAAAGCCTGGAGGCTGAGACATGTATATCCTCTCTTGCAGAGGAGCGTAAAGATATGCACCTTTCACGTCACACTGTAAATGGCACCAACCTTTATAGGATACGAGGAAAGCAAAGAAAAATCGGATTAGGCTAAAGTTGACCACAGGGCTGAAGGTTTCATCATAAGAGACGCCCTTCTCTTGTTTAAAACCCTGGGCAACTAAACGCGCTTTGAATCGAACAATTTTTCCTGCGTCATCTCGTTTTACAGTATAGACCCATCTACAGCCAACAGGTGTAGCACCATCTGGCAATTCCTCTAAGTGCCAGACACCCCGGATTCTCATAGTCTCTAATTCCTCCTCCATAGCATTTAGCCATTCGTCCTTATACCCTGATTCGATCGCCTGCTTATATGTCCTCGGGATCGGGATGCGATCTAGTCAGCTGGACGTACTAAGGTTACCAGTGGTTTCAACTTCACTGTCGTTGGGCAGAATTACAGTTGGGCTGCCTAAAATAAGGCCTTCAGTCTGATTTGTACCTTTAAAGTCAAAAAGATCAGGGTCAAAGAGAAGATTATTTTTCGAGCAGTATTTAGATACGTCATTTAGGGATCTTAACCTTTCTTTCTTTCCCTCTTCATAATAGTAGATGTCAACCCACGACCTGTCACTTCTCATAACGGGCTTTCTTTCCCAGTTGACTACTCGCAGTTCCGGGACAGGACTGGCAATATCATCCTGGTAGTTTTCAGAATCACTTTCGTCACTGTCCGTTTCATGAGGAACAATGGGGTATCCTGGTTCGCCCTCGTTATTGTGACTATTCTCGGTGTTCTTATTAGAAGTTGACACACTTTCATTATTGGGACCCAGCACTGCTCCACTTAAAGTGTCCTTATATACCATATCCTCATTAAAGGAGACATTAATGGTCTCTACAATTTTATTGGACTCTGGCATCCAAATACGATATCCTTTTGTGCGGAACGCATATCCTACAAGGAAACCTTTTTGGGCTCTTGCGCTGAGCTTTTTCCGCTTTTGCTTGGGTACTCCTACATAACCTACAATGCCGAATGGCTTTAAATGTTTGACGGAAGGTCTTGTTCCAGAAAATAATTCACATGCGGTTTTATCCAATTTCTTGTGGCAAACATGATTCCATGTGTAAGTAAAGTATAACATGGCCTCGGGCCAGAAACATTCAGGTAGACCAGATTCCAGAAGGACCGCTCTAGCGCCACTAGCCACCGTTTGATTGTACCTCTCGCAAACCCCATTTTGCTCAGGCGTAAATATATTGGTTTGCTCATGCTGGATTCCCTTTTGGTCAAAATAATTCTGCAACTGTCTATTCACTAATTGAGATCCATTATCGGTTCAAAACGCTTTAACCCTACGAACAAGAGAATTTTCGACTTTTGTAATAAAAGACTTAATGATGTCACATACCTCAGATTTTTCCGTCATGGGGAATAAATAGACCTTACGCGAAAAATCATCAATAATAGTCAAAAAGTATTTTTCTCCCATTCGCCCCCTTATGGCCTGAGGACCCCATACAGCAATTCCAGTGGAGCTTTTGACCTAACTTCCTCCAACGATTTAAAGGAGACTCTTCTGTACTTACTGAGTTTACACGGGTCACAAAATATGGTCATATCACATAAAACTGGTAAACCACTTACACCCTCTTTTCTACTTGTATGTACTAGGGTGGATGTGCTGATGTGACCAAACCGCCTATGCCATATTTCTAGGGCTTTACTGTCCTCTTTGTTAGTTGTGAATGAAACATTTTTATGATTTTTAACTGTACGAGGGGAAACCTGATAAATGCCCTCCTTTAAAATTGCTTTAAAAACTAGAGTTTTACTGCTCTTTTCAGACACTTTCACCACACCGTCACCGCCATGGAATTCAAAACCATGGATGTCCAGTCTAGGACCTGAAATTAGATTTCTACGTAGCATCGGTGAATACATAACTTCATTTAACGTGTATTTCCGTGGTCCGAACCATAATTTAAGAGATCCTCTTCCCTCAATCGGAAAGTCAATGCCATCAATGGCAACAGACAGTTTTTCATCAGTCAGTGGTGGGAAATTAATGAACAAGTCTTTATCACGACAAAAGTGGTGAGATGCCGCACTATCGAAGACCCAGGCATGCACTTCTTTCGTTTGGCTCGGCATGCTGCTGGTAATGAAAAAATTTGATTTACAAACCGTTTGTCCATTATTTCAAGTAGAGGAGGGATCCGCTTGCCTTTTACTTTGACGATTCCGGGGTCTAGAAAACCTTGATTGGCTCTGGAAACCAGGACTGCTCCGCCTAGGGCGACTCTTGTAAACACCAGGCTTAGGACTCGGACATCTGCAGTTAGCAGGTTCAGGATTTGACCGTCTGGACTCGTTGTGGCTCTCACGGACTTGACTGGAATTCCTTGGTGGCTGGTTTCTCCGAGGACAAAAGCTGCGGTAGTGACCAGGCTGTTGACAGTCAAAACAAACAGGGTGTTTCTTTTTGAACGTAGAGACGCTTGCTTGTGCCAAGACATCTTTCTCTCTTAGTTGAAGACGAACTTCTTCAGCATTTAAACTTTCAGTGATTGATTTATATGTAAACTGATCGTCTGTCAATCCCAGGATTGACTGCACGATGCGGTCGAATTGAGTAGGAAGATACTGCAGTAGTTGAAAACTAGCATACTTTTCGCTAAAAGTTGAATCTACCGACTTCAATTTGTTGAAAACTTTTAACAATCTGGTAGAAAACATCAATACATTCTCGTCAGGAAGAATCTTGGTATTGCAAAGTTCCGAGAACATGGACATATGATTTGCCCTTGTGTCTGGGCCAAAATATTTCAGCAAAGTGTCCCATGCTACTACAGGGTCGTTAATTCCATCAAGGATGCGTCTGCATTCGTCATCAATGTTTAGATATAGTAGAGACAGAGCTAGGTTCTTATTTTTATTAAATTCTTTTAAACTCTTCAAGTAGGCAGCATCTTCAGTGCCCTCTCCGGTTTTTACTGCAGGCGGTGTGGGTGCCTTTTCAGTTCCTGTTACCACATCCCATACATTTCGTTCCATAAGCACGAACTTGATGTCCGTGGACCACGTTTCATAATTATGAATGTTCAATTTTGAAATAGCGTACGTAGCCATGGCCATTTCGAAAAATTCTGTTTTTTTTTTTTTTTTCTTTCAAATTTAGAAATTTAACTTATATTTGTTTATTCTAGTACAGATGGAGGGTTTGATATTTCCTTTTGTCTTAGCAATCGAAGCAGCCAAAAAAGATTTCCTTTTTTTTTTTTTTTTTTTTTTTTTTCCCCCTTCAGTGTATCAGGCTTGAAAACAAAAGCCCATAACCTCTGTTAGACCCTGGAAGGGTCTAATAGTAAGTGGGAAGTTAACCCACGAATTGGCAAATCGCCGAAGAACAAATTCACTAACTTTACTTAAGTTTTATTATGCAGAGTTAAAATATGCAGCGTTAACGATTGCTGTAAGTTTTAAAACCTGACAGAGTAAATTTTATATATGATTTCTGGAAACATTAAATTGTGTACTAACTCAATAAACAGTCATTTAAGTAAAACGTAACAAATTAGTTTATTAACAATGTAAAAACAGTTTCATTAAATATGACTAGATAATTTGATATGGCTGACAAGTAAAAGGATATTAAAACAGAACTTCATATTTAAAAGCAGTAAACTTAATATTTAAACCTAGCAGTAGTCGTAATCTATAAACTTAGCATATACACTTAGCATGGCCATAGCGTTAACGCTTTAAAGAAAGAAATTATTTCAAAGGAAATCTAAATGCATTTAATTACTGCTGGATACTGGTGGATACCAGAGAGGCACACTTTGAATCACAATAGAATCAAATTCTTGTAAAGTCCTATCATTGCACTTGAAAAAGATCACCGGGCTTTCATAATACACTGCTGAAGAAACATCATGGGAAAGATGATCACCGGGCTTTCATAATATACTGCCGAAGAAACACCATCACACAACACCCTAAACTGGGCAGGAGTTGAGATGAATCACATACTGAAGTCGAAACAAAACTCGAAACTGCCGCCGGCTTGCCGAGGCGGCCCTTTTAAACAACACTCGGGCAGGAAACCGGAAACGCCCACGGAGGCGCACGCAACCCGATTACAATTCAAGCATTCGATTAGGCAACCGATGCGTGATCGGCAAACAGCAATTCGGATCGGCGGCATGGGACGTCGAAGGACGCCACTACGTTCGTACGAAGAGCAATTTACGGCTCGTCAGTAGCATGATCAACAAGATGGCGGCCGCCATGGCGATGTGCCGATAAACAGGAAAGCATCGATGTAAGTAAAACCTTTTAGGATTAATTCATGCTATGCTGTTTAATGATGGTGGGAAGAATAAAGCCAGTGCTAAAGCTAAACTGGAAACTTATTAGAGTTTGGAGTTGAAAGGTAGTACTGGGCCAACAGTATTTTCTAGAAGTAGCACATCCGCAGGAGGAGGCACTTCAAATTAAGGAGTATCCACAGGCAACCAGCTTAGAGCGTCACCATTCACAATATGTTTACCCTTCCTATATTCCAACTCATAATCATAAGCTGACAAAATTAAGCCCCACCAAAGAATGCGAGGAGAAATTATTTGTGGTAAAACTTAACTAGGATTTAAAAAAACCTAACATCGGTTTATAATCAGTAACGATTTTAAATTTACATCCCTGAAGGTACCGATTAAATTTCTTAACGCCGGAAATTATAGCAAGAGCTTCACAATCCGTTTGACTATGATTACGCTCGGATTTCGTTAATGAATGAGAGTGGTAAGCTATTGACAACTCCTGGCCATTAGGTTGAACGTGACTTAAGACTGCACCTACACCGTAAGATGATGCGTCACAATTATGGGAAATTTCTCATCAAAATGTGCCAAAATTCCATCTTCCCGTAGCAACTTTTTAGCTGCTTTATCCCTTTCATGCCTGCTACTCCAGTGCCACTGGGCATCGCTTCAAAGTAATCGGTGTAATGGCTCTAGAACTTCGGATCTCCCCTTAACCCTTTCGCAGGCGGTGGCTAGACGTTCTAGCCACCTACTTATGGTGTTCAGGACAAATTTCAGAAGCATTAGTTAATTTTTCTATGTCTATTTACCAAATAATAATGAAATTTGCACAAAATGATATTAGGAGGTAAAGTGTCATGCATATTTATAAAAATGTTATAGATATTTTACAGAAAAATTATCCATGCGTCATTAAATTGACATCAGAAATTTAACTTTTACTCTAGGCATCCGCATAAACGAGAAAATACAATCAAAGTTCTTGCGCCGGAAAGGGTTAAGGAAACAACAATAGAAATTTAGCATCCCTAAAAATGCTTGTAACTCTGTCCTATTTTTAGAACTTGGTGTCTCATGAATCACTTTTACCTTGCTGAATTCCCCTTCTGTTTACTCGGAAGCCCAATAATTTGATTTCAGGAACAGCAAACTTGACATTTTTCTCGACACAATTGCACTCCAAAACTTTGTAAGCGTTCTAAGACTATTTTCAGTCTTTCATTATGGTCCTCAATATCCGTCCCCTTTATAAAAATGCCATCTAGGTATGGCAAAGCCCCATCAATTCCTGCCAACCTTTTTTTCCGTTCATTTTTGGAAAACAGCAACAGAAATGCCAAACGGAAGCCAATTTACTTTAAAAAGTCCCTTATGCATATTCAGTGTTAATAATTTAGAGGTAAAATCATCTAACGGCAGCTGTAAATAAGCTTTGGAAAGGTCCAATTTTTGGAAAAAATTGTACCCTCAGACACTGTTGATATCTCATTCACTGTAGGTAATGGAGAAGTAACTTGCTTAACTGCTTGATTTACGGTGCTACGATAATCCCCACAAAGTCTTATATTGCCATCTTTCTTAATCACGAGTACTATTGGTATTGCGCATTCAGAATATAAAACAGGTTCCAAAATTCCCTCTTCTACCATATTTTGAGTTTCTTGTGATACCTTATCCCAAAGGCGAAAGGTACATTCCTAGCTTTAAGAAATTTTGGAGTACAATTCTTACTAATAACTATAGATACAGAAGACCCCTTAAATTTCCCAAGTGTTCCCTTAAAAATATCCTCAAACTGACAAAATTACTGCTAGTGACAGAGTAGAAATCTTATTGACATTGAAATCTTTTAACCCAATACTTACATTTACTCCGAGAGCATCAAACCAACTCCAACCAATCAATGGATTTAACAAATACAGGAAAATCTTGATGAGTCCAGTACAGGTCCGTAGCTAGGGCTAGTTCAATGGTTGGGCCCGAAAATAGCCAGAGTGGGTACGATTTTTGAATCTGCTAACTAAAACAAAGCAAAACTATTTAACGGCTATAACAATACTTCCTCGCCAAAAATTTTTATATTTAATTATCAAGACAGCCTAAGGAAATACGCTGTAAGGAAAATACACAGCAAATATTAAAAAAACAAGGAACAGATTAATGTGTTTGTATTTTAAGGCAAACCTGCACGCGGGGTATCTGCCTAGGATGAGGGGTGCCATGGTAGGAGGACTTTCTAAGGGCTTCTAACGCATATTCACTTTACATCTGGAGAAAAGCTACCAAAACTCCAGACCGTTAGATCAACAGCTGCCCTTTGGGACCTGAGCCCGGGACCTTCACACCTCGGCCATCTACCATTTTCAGTGGCATAACCACTGTGCCATGGTGAGGCTGGAACAGATTAAATGCGGGAATTAAGAATAGTGTCTTGAAAATAAGCAATAAACTTTGTAATTACTCACAGGCCCTTTTAAAAATGTATAAGCGTTTCGGGAGCAACAAGAGGGGGGGGGTCTTTCTGCATTAGTACCTAATACGCACCATCCAGCAAACAGCAAAGCATAAAAACACAAAAAAAAATTTTTTTTACTTTTAATAATTTTGCATTTTCATGCTTTGCTGTCCGTTGGATGGTACACATTTAGGTACTAATGAAGAAAGCACTCTTTTGCTGCTTTCGAAACGTGTATACCTTTTTTAAAGGTCCTGTGAGTAATAACAAAGTTTATTTATTGATTTTATCCTAGCATTTTTGATAGTTTTTTCTTCAGTACACTCAATCGATGTCTCAATAAAGCTGTTGACGTCGATTCTTTGCACCATGGAACCGCTTTAAAACAAGCTCCAATGCAATGCTGTTCATGAGTTTATGTTTAAATGCAAGAAGAATTAGATTAGCTTTCCTCTCGTGCAGCATGGATGAAGGAAATGGAGTTAAGATTCTTGAAAGAGTGCTAAATGACGCCTCGCAGGTTGCTGTAGATGCTCCTATTGACAAGGCAGAAGCAAGAAGGCATCTCTGTAATTGAGCATAAATGCTGTCATTTCATGCAATGTGGCTGGGAGTTTCGACTCAGATATTTTCTTTTGCAAGAAAGTTTGTGCAGTTGCTATTTCAGCAGTTGCGCCATCCAAATCAATATTGCATGAATTTGCCAGACACGTGAGGTGCTGCATATCTGACGAATTGCTGGTCATGAACGTGAGAGCTTTCATACTCTCTTACAGTTATATGCTCTCTGGGCTGAAGCGTAAATTCAGCTCTGCTATTGTTTGATCAAAGGCATCATGGTGCATTCATAGTAGTTCTTGTTGCAACATTTCCTTTCAATGCTGGGAACATAAGTGTCTTCCTACAGATTCAGTCATGATGAAATCTGTGAAATGGATTGGAACCACACATCTATGTTTTGGAGCCGGAATCTCTACTGCCTGCTGTCCAGAAGATAGCATTGTCATAGCCGATTTGTATAAGGTGTCAAAATGTTCAACATTTCGATGCTTATTAATTTCTTTTACAATTCTGGCAACAATTTCACTCGCTTGTAGCAGGTCCATAGTTTTAGACTGCAGTGAATTACTGGCTGGATCTAACAGAGGTAGAAGGGAATGCTAAACCCTTCCCAGTTCCCAGAAATACAAACCGAGGAGTTTTAATTTGGGAATGCAGCCCTGTTGCTTCCATTGAAAAATCACTAGAGTCAGAACACTTCTGAAAAACCTTGATAAGTTTTGAGTAATTATTTAGTATTGCTACTGTACAGCGGTAATGCCCAGACTATCGTTGAGGCAATAGATGATTCAGTACTTGCCCCTCATACACATTTGCAACGTGATGCTTTCTAGTGAATTTATAAAGTCCAGAAAAGATATCGAGAAAACTGCACAAATCTTTGTCCCCTGAAATAGCACTTATAACCACTAAGTGCAATTTATGGTTGTAACAATGAATTTAAGGAATTTCGTTCTTGAGTTGACACTTGAGTTTAGCCTGCATGTCACCGCTCCAGCCATGACGGCAGCACCATCGTAGCATTGAGAGATGATGTTCTTTGGATCCAGTCCCAGTTTATTAAGCTCATCAGCTCATCTAGAATTGTACAGACCGCATCTGCATCCAGATAAACTGTAGTAACAATGCTAACTAAATGTTCAAATGGAATTCCTTCTTTTACTGCACGGATGACGATAGGTACATTTTCATTTATATATACTTCGTTCTATCCACTTTGATAGTGAAGAATGGAACATGTGCTCCCGGAACTCTCCTCGCAATTTCTTCTTGAACCATTTTCGTCAATATAGAAATAATTTCATTCTGCTTTCCCGGAGATTTGTATGTAGCATTCTTTGGTATTCTGGTTATATCTAACGTGACCATTTATTTTCTTCCTCAAAACGGGACATCTACTGTTTCTAAGGTAATAGTGTAGGGAGACTGAAGCTTGTGAGACAAACAAGCTTGTGTTAATATTAATTTCAAAATAAAATGAAACAAAGCCTTTGCTAAAGTACACATATACTATAAAAAAAATAGTGCAAGACGTACGTTTCGGGTGGAACAAGGGGTAGGTACAAGGCAGGAAGGTAGGAAAATGAGAAATGTAAACAAAAGGACACACAGAAAAAAGGAAGTTGTCCTTGGGCAGGAAAAATATTCTTAGAAAACCAGAGTGAAAAGGAAAAACAAAGTGGAGATCAGGCGGGGAGGGGGGGGGTAAGCAAAAGAGGAACATGACTTTAAAAAAAGAAATAAAAATTAAACAAATTGAAATAGTTGATGAAAAAAGAACATCAAAAGGACAAACACTAAACAATACCCCCACCGCGGCATTTTCTTTGCGTCTCGAAAGGGGAGGGAGGTCAGTTTTTTTTTTAACAGACACTGCCGTTGGATGATTTTGGATTTTTAGCGGCCTTTATTGAAATCGTCATCGTGGGTTGCTCTCTTTCTAAAAACGGGACATTGCAGGGGACATTTTCTAAACACGGGACATTACGGTGTCCCAAAGCTGTGCTTGGTGACAACGGGACAAGCCACATAAAAACAGGACTCCCGTTCAAAACGGGACATATGGTCACCTTAGTTATATCAGCTAGTTTGTTGTCCTTTCTAAGTGTATAATCAAAAAACTGCCTAAATAAACCAGAGGAAGTTATCGTAATGTATTTCGAGACAAACCTGATTTTGAACAACCAAAGCGGTATTCAGTTTATGTTCGGATTAAGATAGAGACCATGATACGACCGCTTGTATAGCCCAGAAGCAGGGTGGGCACGGCCCTCGTAGGCCCACCCGTAGCTACGGGCCTGGTCCAGTATATTTCAAGGATTCATTAACCACACTAATCAAGGGATTTCTGAATCTGCAGACAGATCTACATGCGAAAAAAATTCTGTAATTTAAAATTGAATTGATACAATATACTTACAAAGTGAAATAGACTCATATACAAAGCAGTGCAAAACAAACACAGATCGTGTTTTAAACCAATTTAATTGGACTTAACCTGCTTACCTACTTTTCAATAGCAATGATTTTAAGTTATTTAAAATTTTGCTAACTACTTTTGATGTTAATTTTAAAAATTACGTAACATTTTCTAAAACATGTTTTGAAGTGCTGAAAATGGGACATTCCATATTTCTCAACAAGAGCTGATTTAAAAACTCGCATTTCAGAAGTACCAACCACTTCATACTCAGCATCATCACCTCATGGTCTTTTTATCATAACATTGCTTATAACAAAGCTCCAACTCTCAGAGAAAACTTCAGACACGGGGATTGATATACAAAACGTGAAAAATTCCATGGTTATTGGCAGTTTATCTTTTAGCTCTAACAGAGTTTGAAAAGGACCCTTAAATCAAGCAGTGAGCCCTCATCTCTACATGCCAGGGGCGGATCCAGAAAAACCATCTGGGGGGGGGCTCCGTTTTTCATTAGGATGATATATTGATTTCCCAATACTTTTTCTCCCAATGCATAACTAGACATGGTATATCACACTAAATAAGTATGTTGTCTGCTGCAAAAACCGTCGAAAGAAAACTCTGGTCCGGGAGGGGGGGGGCAGAGCTGTCGGTCCCCCTATACCAATTAAGTTCAGGCCTATGCTCATAAGCTACGTTTTCTATGCGTTTCAATGGACAACGGGACTGATACAAGAAAAAATGTTCCGTTGCTCGCTCCATTGTGTGGGAGTCGATGTTTTCAGTTTAGCACATTAATCTTTTGTTGGTAGATCCGACTGCTCATTATAAAGTCGTAAAATTAGCGAGAAAAATGTCGCCTTAACTCCTGTAGTGACGACAAGACGTGCCTTATCAGCAATGACCTTTATTCGTGTTATTCGTAGGCCCTCCCCTTTAACATTTTAGTGTGCACAGAGTATGATTGCTGAATGCATTATTGAAACCATTTCACACCCACCCAGTTATATACACTGTTCACAGCATACATTTTCGCATTTTAGGATGGCATTAAGTTTTCCAGATTCAGTAATTTCCATCCTTTTCTGTAAATCAACCTCAATTGCTATTTACAACTATTATCGAAATTATCTGCTATTTACAATTTGAGCTTCCTCTTTTAAAACCAGACCACCTATATACACTGACAGCCACTCGCTTTGTCTGATATCGTTGAATATATTTTACTTTTATAATGAGGATTTGTACCCATACGTCTGGGTGATGTGGACATCTTATGGGAGCAGTTCAAAGAATGAAAGCTGTACAGATTGCGGAGGGTTGGATTGTTCGTCTATGCTTCAGCATCACTTAAGGCCGATGATTGTCGGCTGATTGCCGCTGCGTCTAACGTGACTGCAGTTTGTAAGACGGCACTCTCATCACGAATTTTACGACTTTTCAATGGCAAATCGGGGTCCACCGACATAGATTTCTGCACTAAGCCGCAAACCTCGTCCCCTTTAAAATGAAGAAAACAACGGAAGATTTTTCCCCTGTAGCAATGTCCTGTCGTCCATTCAAATGCAGTGGAACCCGCTAAAGTGACTACCTTGGTAAGTGGATCGTCTATATATAGCGACCACTTTTGTCAATTTTGCTTTACAACCATCACACTTTACCACCTTTTGTAAGGTGACTAGTTGAGTACAAAATGACCAGTTTTGTTCTTCCCAAAGGTAGTCCCATATTAGACAAGTTCCACTGTACAAACAAAACTGAGAACTGAGCTCCAGCCACTGTAGCGATAACGAAAAATTTCCCCTCCTTCTGTTTAAAAATTAAAGCCCTATCATTTTTTTAAATAGAGAAATCATGTTTAGTCCATAAAGATTCAATAAGTATTTGTATAAATAGTCTTCGTGTATATATATATATATATCTATATACAAGTACATATACAGTTGGCTGTCTATTTAACGACTGTCAAGGAACCGTGAAAAATCATCCTTAAATAGAGATCTTCCTTAAACAGAATTTGTAAAAGAATAGCATTTCCCTTTATACTTTGGAAGATGCCTGGTTCAAAACCAGGCCACGTTCGCTGACCTAACCGTTCGGAGTTTTCCGTGCTTTCCTCCGAAACTTAGAGTAAATACGTGTTAGGAAGGACCACTTAGAAAGACCTCCACCCATCGGCCTAGATCCCACATGCAGATAATTGGCCCTAATCTTACAACACCAACAACTAACCCTTCACACTTTACATTCTTAGGACTGTGAATATATGTCTTGATATATTCTTGATATATCATGTTTAAAGATGTTACTTTATTATCATTATATTATTTTATCCACAAAATATTATTTAAGTTACCTTAAAAATGATAGTAAAAACAAGCAGTACAAGAAAATTAGGTTTCAAGAAAATCAAAAAGTGTCAACTGTTTCATTTTTTGCCTTTCTGTTATTCTTTCTTCCAGATTTTCTCAAATGTGAAATGTGTCAGTTTCCATTTTATGAATTTTTCTAGCTAACCAGCCGAAGCCTGAGAATTTTGCAATCCAAATTTATCTGCTAGAACAATAGCAATTTCTTTGAATATAACTGCAGAAATTGCTTGATTTTATTTTATTTTGGTAATACGAACAATTTTCTACACGAGGGATCTAGGCCGAGTACTGTGTGCTCTACGTTGGGGGGGGGGTCCTTCTCAGTTGTCTTAATCCGTATTTATGCGAAGTTTCGGAGAAAACCGCGTAAGACTCCGAACGGCTAGATTGACGGACGCAACTTGAGTTTGACCGCAGCACTTTTCTTCTCTCAGTTGAGAGCGCTATGTGCTCAGCCACTCGTCGGGCCTCCAGAAATTGGAGTTATGTGTTACATGATGTTATGTTGCAAGCCTACTCTAGAGGCATCTGCTGTTTGGGGCGGTTGCCTTGGTCGGAGGAGTTTTTCAGAGGTTCTAGCGGGTATTCACGTTGAATCTGGAGAAAACTGACCAAAACTCCAGACCGTTAGATCGACAGCCGTGCAGTAGGCAAAAACGCGGGACCTTCACACTTCAGCAATCTATCATGTTAAGTGTCTTATCCACTCCACCATGGTGGGGCCCAGTAATTACAATGTTGTATGCTCTTACTTCATGATACAATTTGCGTTTAGAAGTGCCTTAGCAAACTCTTCTAATCTGCCACATTGACTTTTCGGCCATTTGGACTTGGGTCCCGAACTAAATTTTAGTGCTGCTTCAAGAATTTTCTTTGCTTCTAAAATACCTTTATTATACACTTTGAAATTATCTTGCGAATTGCACTTTTGGCATTTTCCAACACTTTTTTCCCCACTCAAAAATTTTTTCCTCTATTCGAGTAGCGTAAGATGAAAAAAAAATCGTCATTAAAAAGAAACGTTGCCGTCTTTGAATAGAAATATTTTGCATTGGAGAGGCCGGGACTTTGAAATATCGTCTTTAGAAAGAGATCGTCGTTAAACAGAGAGTCAACTGTAAATACACTACTACTTTCTTAAATTTCAGTTCATGTAAAAATTTACAACAAAAAAAATTTTTAACTTCCCTAATCCATACTATATCTAGCTCTAGGGGGGGGGGTCGAGCCCCCAGAGCCTGCCCCCCCCCCCTTGGATCCGCCAATGGGTAGTTGAGATTGTCTTGCGAATTGCACTTTTGACATTCCCCGACACATTTTTCTCCACTCTTAAAAAATTTTCCCCTTGTTCCTGTAGAGTAAGATGAAAAAAAATCGTTGTTAAACAGAAACGACCTCGTCTTTGAATAGAAATTTTTTACGTTGGAGTTGCTGGGACTTTGAAATATCGTCTTTAGAAAGAGATCGTTGTTAAACAGAGTCAACTGTATATACAGTGCTACTTTTTCAAATTTCAGTTCATGTGAAAATTTATAATTTTCTTAAAAACTTCCTTAATCCATAGTGTATTTCTAGCTCTGGGGGGGACTAGAGCCCCCCGTGGATCCGCCACTGTATACAGTGCTACTTTTTTAAATTTCAGTTCATGCGAAAATTTACAATTTTTTTAAAAGCTTCTTTAATCCATAGTGTATTTCCAGCTCTGGGTGGGGGCTCGAGCCCCCCCCCCCCTCTATCTTCCTGTGTATCCATGCACACAGCCACTTGTATTAAAAAAAAAAGGTATCTGTCAGTATGATTCTCTGTAAATGGAAAGTCATTCATATAATCGAAAAACGTATCTGAAAAAAAAAAGAGGATACATTTTCTGTAGAAATGTTGTATCGGGGGAATATAAGATAATTAAAATCAGAGATTCAACTTTTTTAATTATCTTATCAATGTCCTCATTTTTCCCTTTTGTATAATGATTAAGGTTTTCAGAGTCATTGCAAATCTTATTAAACTCTAAAGTTGTCTTTTCTAATAAAAGTCATTTTTATAATTCATATGTAGGTGGTTATTCTCTTCATGAAAGTTGGTCAAAGCAAATGATTGCAATATTTTAGAACTTCATGGTTGCCACGAACCTTGAAAGACAGTGAAGGTCAGGGAAAATTTAAATTTACTGAGGAATGTCGGGGAAAACTCCAGTTTGGTCAGGGAAAATATATTGAAACTTAACTGTTTGAGTCTGAAGCAGTGTTATCGCACTGTCGAGATTTTGTGTCCAGAAAACCCAGTACTTTTCGAACATTGTGGACAACTGATGATGTGTTACTGATTGTTGAAGTCGTGCGCTCTGATTTACTGAAGGAAGTACATCACACAGCTCCCTTTAATGTAAATAGTACATGAATCAAATATGGGATACATCAATCCATATATATAAAGCAAAGTGTAATATGTTAATTACTTAGTTTGTCTGTGTCTCGCCTAGCTCCTAGATGGGTGATCCTAGACCAGTTTTTGAAGTTTCAAAAAAACAATTAGGAAGATTTTCCAACAGCTCGCAGAAATCTTCAATTGTTTAGTGCAGACATTTTATTTATAAAATGCAAAAATATTTTTAAGTAAGAAAGATCTAAAATTATTACTTCATTTAAGTAATCCCATGGAAAGATATCTCCAGATTGCACTGATGCAGAAAATTTTGACATAATATTGTACAAATCTTTTTGCTAAAGTATATGGAATATGATGCTTGAATATAATTCATCACGTAAGGAATATGAATCAGCATTATGCTCACAAGCACATACAAAAGATTTATAATTACAGATGAATGTCTTAAAAGCTTCCTTTGAATATGAAGCAAACTTCATAGTTTTAAAATTTTTTGGTTTCTACAAAAACTCTCCAAAATCTACTGAACATTTTACTAGGTTTTCCTACTTCAACGCATGCATAAATTCTTTCATGCATTCCGTAATAAGAGTGTGTGCTTTAGTAATAGTAGTTGGCATCTCAGAATTCTTTTCAATTAACTCAATACGATGTATCATATCCCAAGATACCAAACATTCTTTAAATTCAAATCATTTTTTATGTGATCAGTAACTCCCAACTTTATGTACTCTCCATCCACTCCCCAACCAACTAAATGCTTTCTAATGTACTGTGCATCCAATCCAAATTTAGAAAGGGTATTTAGAATACTCGGATGACGGGCCTTTCCCTGAGAAATCATTAACAAAATTATGCTCCAGATAAATTAAATGAAAAAGATTTTGTTGTTGATGTGAAAAATAGGTACTCTCAATTCAACAGTGTGTCTGCTATCATGGCTAATTGTTATTTTATCGGCGACAATCCCCACAAAGAGACCAGCACTTACAATAAAGTGTTAATTTCATTTGCGAGTATGGAATGAACATATGGTAAATAAATACATGAGAATTCTTTAGAATGATTTTTGTTCCCATATCACAGCCACTATTATTCATGACACAAACCAAATCTTCATACGATTCATGGGATAATTTTTTTTATATATAAAATATGCAGCATTTGCAAAATTGAGGGCATTTAATTTTCCCGCCCTTTCCAATTCTTCAGATAGAGAAATATGATTTGGAATTTGGGATGTTTGTTATTAAACGACTGCAAATTTCTGCATTTTCTGCAAAAGAATCACCATTCATAAAGTCATAAATTAAAGTGCTACCACAATACAGACACTGAAAACCATTATCTTATCTGATGAAACACTCTGACCATTTAATGAGCCTGTCAATTGAACAAGAGTTAGTCAATAGTTGTCTTTTCTTCATTTGTTAAATCATCTTGAATTTCAGAGGGAATAGGCATTTTGAAGAACTAGTTTCTTTATGCTGTGGAGACCTAGATAAATTAAAACAAAATATTTTAAACCTGCTGTTTTTCTAAAATACCAGCAAGAAAATATGCTGCATTCGGCACATAGCCAGAAAACAATTTTGGAAAGGGGGGGGGGAGCAAAAGGCAGAATTTCTCACGAAGAGGCTTAATTATTATTAGTTTTTTTTTTTTTTAAACAAACGAATTTCGAAGGGGGACCAGGCCACCTGGGCCCACCCCCTGTGTTTCATGAATATAAATATAGAAAGAATAAAGAAAACATTCAGAGTTACTAGTTTGTTATTAAAAATAAGCAGTTTGGTTAAAATTATAAATTTGACCTAACATGTGTCTTGTTTTCTTGTTCAACTTGAACATTTTTATGGCCAAATAGGCACCCCTAGATTCCCACTAGAGTGTGAGAATCCAGCATTACTTTTTACTTAATATATAACAGGGATGTGATTGGTCAAGAAAGAAATAAGCTGAAAGTTTTTTAGCTTTTCAGAATGCATATGTTTTGGGCAAGTAATTGCTGTGGGGGGGGGGGGGGGTGAGGGAAACTGGATCAGCAATCGCGGCAATATCATGAATTAACAAAGAAATATTTTATTTATCAAAAACATGTAGTAATTTTAATTGTTGATACAAAGGTTAGCATGATGGCATACAATGAACAAAAATATGATTATTCACAAAAAGGATAAAAAGAGATTGCATGTGAAATCACTGACGCAATCGGCAATATCACATGTTTATCTTGTTTTTGAACAATTTTTCTGCGAAGTTTAAAAAACAACAGTAGCAGGGTAGATATGTCTCGTTTCAGCATCTGTCAACTGCTGTGGCACTGTAAAATCCTCATTAATCGTTTTATTTATGAAAGTAAATGTAAGTAAGAAAAATTAAAAAAAAAAGTCAAATTCATGCATTAAAACGTAAAATGCATTATGCATAACGTAAAAAAGTTGCTAAGTCTGTGACTTTCCAATCTTCTTTTAGCAGATTGAAATCTAAAAAAAAAAAACCCAAAACCCTACTAAGATTGAATTCTGAAAGCTTAATATGTTTTATGTATTGTTTAAGATCATCTTAAAACTACAGCAACAAGACAAAATTTCTAAGTTCGTTTTAAAAATTTTATTAAAAGAATAATCTCTATAAGCATTATTATACTTCTGTTTGTTTTCTCTAATACAGTGGAACCCCGATCTACCGTTCCCGCATTCATCATTTTCCCGTATTGATCATTTTATTTCTACGGTCCCTGCACAAACTGTATTCAAATAACGTTAACAAAACCCGCATGTATCGTTCGTCAAAAATTCGCTTTCCCGCATTCATCGTTGTAAAATGCTTCTTCTGGCCGAAATGAAGTTGAAGATCAAGTGGATCAATATGGCTTACAAATCGAATTACTTCCTGGTATGATATCTTGAGTTGATGATGGTATAGGTGAAGAGTTCTTACATCTAGCAGGGATGAGTATGGTGTGAAATGTAGTGATTATATTTCCAGTGATTTAGAGGTACCAACGTGCGGTATCCTAAGAATGGAAGAAATGTGGCGCAAAAAATGAAAATAATCGTGAAGAAGCTGAGAATAATATTCATGCCGATGAGACTGAGCCAGCACGAGTTGCTAGTTTATCCTACGCAATAATGGTATTTGAAATCATATGACTTTTATATACAAACCTGAATACACATAAAAAGACAAAAAAAATATTGTAAATCTTGAAAATTTTCTTTAATTAAAAGATTAATGAAAAACCCAGTGTAAAATTACTGATTTTTTAAAAATAAGTATCACTTAATTTCTACACAACTTCAATTTGTTTCTTTTACAGTTTGGTAACAAATTTAGTATTTTTGGTATACATTGTGTGTATTCATAAATACTGTTTTCTTCATATTTTGACTTTAATCCTTCGTCGTTTTCCCGCATGCATCGTTTTTTACTAAGCACCCCTTGAAAAACGATAGATCGAGGTTGAAAGAGGTGAAATGTTTTAGAAGTTAGTACTGAAGGACTTGAGAGAAATTATTAGAAACTTTAAACTTTTATTCAGCCTGTCTTCACTTGCCCGTTCGGTATTGACAGTCAAAACTAAAGATACATTTGATTATAAATATAAATTACCAGATAATAATTCAACAGAAAAGGAAGATCAAACTTGTAGCACATGTTATGAAAAGATCTAAATTAACGCATAAAGTACCTCCATGTATTACCGTTAAAATTGAAGTCTCTTTTAAAGTGCTCAAAATTAAGATAATTAATATTAGTATTTTTAAATTAAGTAAATCAGAAGAAAAAGAATAGATACATTAAAAAAATAAAGAAAGAACTGTTCAACATTCAAATAGTTGGCTCCAGTTCATAATTTTTGAAAGCACATTGTCAAACTAACATGTGTTTCTATTCATTATATTTTAAATATAAGTATGAATTTCAGCAAGTGATGAATGGTATGAATTTCAGCAAGTGAACTTGATAGTTATTAAAGCAATAGCAAATTACATTCTAATCTGCCATTCTGCTTTGAAATTGTCTCAGTAAAATCCATCAAATGAGGCAATAATTAAAATAAATTTAATGTAAACAGCTCACATGAATGAAGAAAGGGTGTTCTTATATCATAAGGTACCATGTTCTTGCATTTCATCCAAATCTGCATATGCGAGGTGGACATTACTTGGTTAGATGATGTGAAAAGGTGACCTTATGATTTTTTAATTGTTTAAAAAAAAATTCAATATAATTCTGCTTTGAAAGTCTCTCAGTAAAATCTGTCAAATAATGCAAAAATGAGAAATATGGGTTCTAAAGATACCATGCACCAAGTTTCATCCAAATCTGAGTAGGTGGGATGGACAATGCATACTTTGGCTGGATGATTTGGCATGAAATGACCCAGCGATGAGTTTTACTTTCCTCCGATAAAAAACACGTAAGCATGCAGCTTCGTTCACCATTTAAGATCGTCGATCAACTATTCAATGCTGATCAAGTTATCACTACTTTTAAGACCTTTAAAAATCTTACTTCAGCACATCAAATTATGAGCTTCAAACTGGTGTATGCTGTGTCATCATGTTAGTTTCGATTCTGTACTAAGCGTGTTTTGTTAATTAGTCAGATAACAACAAAACATGCTTATGCGACGCAGATTCGAAACTAACATGACAATATAGCACATAGCCATTTAAGACTACCAATCTGATGAGGCTAAGATTTTCAGCACGTAAAGACAGTGATAACTTGATCGGTTGACGAACAATCCTAAAGAATGAGTAGAGGTGTATCCTTTTGCATTTTTACTTGCGCTTAGTAAAACTCACCCTTCTTTATGAATTACATTTAGATGTACATAATGTTTTTGAATAGCTGATTAATGGAAGAAATTTTATTTGTAATTTCTACACTTACTGAAATAATATTTTTTGAAATAAACATTTTTTGAAAGGAAAATGTAGATAAATTTTTAAAAAATAGATGTAAACCGTGTGAATTAAAATTTTGAAATATTTTTACTCTTTTTCATGGTTACGTTAGCGTATGCAATTTCAAATTAAATAACCATTTGTTAACATTATGAAAAGGGTAGGGTTGTCAGATTTTGCTTGAAAAAAAACTGAAGATTTTCTGTGAAATACTGGGCAAGGAGACTAGGGGGCATCATGGGAGTTTGGTTTCCTCCCCCCTTTTCCAAAGTTTAGTCAGTATAGTAGTAGTTTTTTTATTTGATTTGCATTGATTCTGGAAATCAGTTATATAGACAAAAAGAGTTCAGCACTACATATCCTCCCCCCTTCCCCCAAAGTGCTGCATATCCCTCCCCCTGAATTTTTTTCCTGCAATGGCCTTTATGAAATAGTATATATTAAACAGACATCAAAACACACTAAATGATATAAATTATAGATCCGGCATATTTTTGGAGAATAGAAAGATTCTTCAAAATATTTGTAATGTTTTACTGTATGGAATCTGCATAATTAAAAGTATAGACCCTATTAAAAGAAAAGGCTTATCCCAGACAGCTACCGTACTAATGCACAAACACATTTCAGGGTATGTGCTTTCGTATGGGTGGAATAGGTGGAACTACCTCGTGCTCGACACAAAGTATTTACTGAGGCTGATTTCAAAACAATATACTTTCTGTTAGCAGGGTACCCATACTAATACATCAAGGATATCAAATGCATGACCCTTTCTTATGTTTATAAATTTTTTAATTCTAATTCATGAATAATTATGAAATAATATTTAGTTAAAATGATATACAGAGGTACCTTAGTTCAGTTAAAAACTTAAATAAAATTGCCATTAAAACACCGTTAAAAGGTTAAAAACACAAACCATTAGCGCTTTCGGCTGCACTATTCCTCTGCCATCTTCAGAACTGGCGAGCTCGCTCCCAGCCTCAGCACACCGGACCATGCTCCATCAATCTGCGCATGCGTCGTATCGTTGACGGTGCCCCTTGAGTTAGTATTTCTAAAGCTTCCTCTTTTAAACTGTAATTATGGTTGTTGTAGTTGGCTATTTTTTTAACATTGGTGAAATCAATATCAATATTTTCTTTTAAAGCAAGGCGGGAGAGGGCAGTACTTAGTCTATTATATTTAATGTCGCTAATGTGCTCCTTAATTCTATCTTTAATTTTCCTTTTTGTGACACCAATGTAGTGGCCAGGAAGGTTAGAGTCTTTATTAGTAAAATTTATTTTATAAACGCCAGCTGTTTCTAAAGGATTAATTTTGTCTATATCGGAACATATTCTTTTAAAGGTATTACGATGAGGTTTTATGGGGATTCTGATATTCATTTTACGTGCAAGGTTACTAAATTTCTGGGCTGAGGAGTAGCGCGCTACAAGTAGCGAAACTACAGTAGTCGCTACTTTTTTTATAATTTGTAGTGTAGCGTGCTACTTTTTTAAAAAGGTAGTGTAATGTGTAGTGCGCAACAAAAAATCAGTAGTTTGTAGCGCATTTTGCCATCTACTATTGCCGCGCCATCATCTCCGGCAATTGATCACTTGGTGCAATTACTCTTTTTTCTGGCTACAAGCATAGAACTGGAACGGATGCTTCAAAAAACACCCAATCCCTCCCCCACCCCTCCCCGTGAGGGTTGGGGGGGGGGGCTCGCTAATTGCGAGGACCGACTATATGTCATGTCTGATTTGAAAGGATAGCCCCTAACAGGAAGTTCACGGAATACTGGACACTAAATGATTGTCAATCCTGATCTTGGCAAGTGGACACTACACTGTATTTATGGGTGCAATAAAAAAAAAAGACCAAAGAAAATTAATGATGTTACAAAAGCATACAATTTACAGATATGTAAAATTCCTTTTTGGAAGCAAAATATACTCACTTTTATGCACAGAAATCAATATTTTAAAAATTCAAATCTTATATGTAATCTAACTTTCAAAAAAGTCAATTTTTATGGTCTAAGCTTGATTCATCTGGGGAGTGCACATGCCCCCTCTGGATCCGCCAATGGGGCTTGCCTTAATATGAAGTTAAATGCAGCTACTTTTTCTTTTGCACTCTCAGTCAGACCAGAGACATCAATGCAAATGCAAGCTGTTCTAATTTTGATTTCTCTCTGACGTTCCCAGATTATCACACTGGCGAGGGGGGGAAATACCCAGAGTCCCCAAATATCCCAATAATATAGATTAAAAATTCATATATACTGAAAGAATAATAATAAAAATAAAACAATTTCCTCTGTAACAGTTATTGTTGTCCATCACTAGACCAACTTGGATGAAGAACACGATTTGATTAAGGTACACAGCAGGGCCGTACCCAGAAAATAATTTCAGGGGGTCCAACTTATTGAATATCTCCATTTTATATATAAATATACTCTCACACACATATAAATACATATATAATCTGACAATTTCGGGGAGGGGGGGAATACCAGACCTATAGGACCACCCCCCCGGGTACAGCCTTGGTACACAGTTTTCATTATGGGAAAAAATGGGTGAGAATTTCTCACCCTTTCCCCAAAACTGAGTGAGACTTAAAAAAAAATAGGTGAGAATTTTTTACTATAGATGTGAGTTGGGTAAATACCCAGTGGGCAAGGTATATATAAATGGGTACTTATTTTTGCCTCGGGTAAATCAGGGTATTTATGAATTTTAGTTATTTTTATAGCATGTAACTGGTCCTCCAAATCTGTAAGTCGGGCCTAGTTACATGCAAAAAAAAAAAAAAAGGTAAACTGCGAAAATTTTGCGTATATAACCTCTTTATGAAAAATGGAAACATGGCCGACTTTTTTTTTTTTTTTTTTTTTTTTAAGTGCCCAAATCTTCCGAAATGCGAGAAATTTGCTCAGAATGAAACCGATTTGTAGGTTGCACGAATTTCTCGCAGTAATAATTTTTTAATGCAAGAAAAAGAAAAAAAATGAGATTCTCGCATTTTTGCGCTGTAGTGAAAACACTGGTACAGTAAATTGAAATGCCATTTTTTATCCCGAGTACCAGTGCCTTGTGTTTTATGTTTTAAAAAAGAAAGAAAATTACAAATTTTTTGTCGGTCCAGGAAAATTTTCTAGCACTCTAAACTTGAGCGCCTTGTAGAAATAACCATCCTAGACAGTGCCGGATTTAGAGGTGTGGAGGCCCTCGGGCAGCAAAGGAGTGGTGGCCCCTAATTATATTTCAAACAAGTTAAGAATTTTTTCGAAGACAAGTGTGGCGAAGTGGGCTCGCCGTTAACTCATAGCCTAGAGGTTCAGAATTCGGTATTCGTTAGGAAATTTTATGTAAAGATGTCTATTATGCAGGCCTGTGCTGGCTCGGGAAGACAGGGAGATGTGTCCCCCAACGCCCTCTACTTAAGGTCCCCTTTGTGCCTTAAGCCAATGAAAGAAATTGATAAAGAATTTCATTTTTGTGTACAAGAAATTAACGTTGAAAAATTGTTTTAAACTAAAATATTATTTTCCCTCAAATGCAAGAGCTGATTAAAAGGGGTGGGGTGGAAGGGATGCCCCCCCCCTACCCCGAGTGAAAAGAAATTAATGTAAAAGATCCTATTTTACTACTATAAAATGGATGCATATGTCAATCTTCTAACTGCCCCCTCCCCTGACAAAATTGCATTAATCCACCACTGCTCGAGTGTTCTAGTTTTTAAAATACAAAAATGTAGATTTACTCACTATTACAAAGAAGAATGAAATGTACAAAAAGTTTAACATTTTAAATACAGGCGAACCTCGATTTAACGAATTGATTGGGACCCACAAATCAGTTCGTTAAATCGAATGTCAATTTTGGTAAAGAGTATGGTATAAAAATATCAATGCAAAATACCCTTGGATATAGATTTAAAAAAAAAGAATGATTATTGTTCACTATGAGCTTAAGAATTAAAAGTTGTACATTATTAGGTGATCAACTTTAAAATTATCTAAATTCTTGAACGTTACTTGCTCTTAAAATTTAATACATAATACATACATAGATATTGGCATTTTGGAAAGAAATCCTTGATAGTGCTTTGTTTTGGCTTTCCTAAGTTCTTTGTCGATATTTTCTAACTTAGTAAGAGCAACAGCATTAGTCTCGTGAGACAAATATAAAAATTTTTAAAGCATTGAAGCTGCAAACTGCTTCTTGGAATGTCACCTTTTTTAAATGTATTTCCGTTTCTTCGTCATCTCTTTGCTGCTTTCAGAATCATCATTCTCTTTCAGACTTGCCAACTTTGACGCTTTACGCGTAAAATTTACGCATTTTGACTGCTGTATACGCTTTTATGCATACAGCGCTTTTTTTTACGCATTTCCGGATATTTTCTTCCTAACTTGTGTATATGTCTTCAAAAGTGAAATTATATTAAAAAGAAATGTATTAGGTTTTAAATTGAAATGATGTTCTATGTTAGGGCCTTTTTGCCTTTTCAATGTGGATCTAAGTGGTAGCATCGGCACCATGATCCACATCGCACATCCATGTTGACACAATGCACATCAAAATATTTTTGTTGCCACTGAGGCAAAGAAAAAAAACCTTTTTCCACATGCGACGCCGAGTATTTCTTAATTGGTTTACCCAGTCATGACGTCATAGAGTAAAGCGAATGGGAGAATCGTTTACTAGAGAGTAGGTCTTTCTCCTGTGACTTGTGCGTCTCACGTGATGATCTTCGTTATCAGCCATCAGCGCGTGCCCGCTTTGCGGTTAAGTGGTAGACGCAGACGGTAGTATGAGCATACTTAGATTGCTTTTCTGAGGATTATTTTCGATAAATGGTCACTGGCACAGCATAACTTATAAACTTTTAAACTAAGTTATAGCAAAGAATGGGTATACAGGGGTCGTGCTGCCGATCGCCAACGTCGCAAATTGCGAAAATAAAATTAGTTTGGCAAAAGAAAATACGTTTGGGCGAAAATATTGACAATTGCTTTTCTTAATGATGTCCAAAAAAAATCTAATTTGGTGAAATGTTAAAAAGAGCCAGCGCAACCCCTGGGGTATATATAGTATCGTATGTCAAAGGAGCAAAATTTGCTTATTGTAACATGTGCTGGAGTGATTTCAGCATTTCTCATGGAGGAAATTATGACATTTCTCACCACTCGAGTTCGTCAAAACACAGTGAAAATGTGAAACGTGCTAACAGCAGTAAAAGTCTACAAACATTTTTCAAAGAGGACGGACAGTCCAGTGGCAGATTAATGCAAGTTTCTCGGGGGTGAGAAGTTAGAAGATTGACATATACATCCATTTTATGGAAGCAATTTAGGATCTTTTACATTAATTTCTTTTTTCTCGGGGGCCGGTCGCCCCCTCCCCCTTTAATCCACCCTTGGGACAGTCGAACGTTATTCATGCAGAACTGTTATTTACATATTTCTTGATCGAATACAATGTTCCTATTTCAGCAGCTGACTGTGCTGAATGTGAGAGGGTTTTCAGTATTATTCGGAAAAACAGAAATTAATACAGGTGCAACTTGTCTAATAAGATTTTGGAAAGCCTTCTTATTATGAAAGATTTTTACTTCAGATTTTCTGAATAAAGCAGAAAAAGCTACTGCTGCTTCTTTGAAGTCAGCACAGTCAAAATGAGAGTTTTTTCAAGCCAGTTAAGTGATTATAATTAATAAATTGTTAGTCACAAGAAATCTGGAAAATGGTGTATTAATTGATTTGCTTTTTATTCAACAACTTCATTTTCTTTTATTGTTCTTAGCTTTATTTAATACTTAAAACAAATAATTGTAATATAAAATGCATTAAAAATAATACTCGTGCATTATATGGTGAAAGGTAAAAAATAACGCTCACGCGTTGTATAGCAAAAAGTGTCGAAATTTCTGTTCACGCGCTGTTTTACACATTTTGATTTTCCCAGGTTGGCAAGTCTGCTGTTTTAGTTCACTATCGCAGGTACTTAGCTGTACATCGCAAGACACATATCTTGTAAAGTTTCCATTATCAGGAAAATCTTCCCATCCAGGCATTTGATCGTTATCCACGACGTAATTGTAAATGACTGTTTCTGTATCGCTGTCTTCATAGGCACTTGCTTCGTTTGGAGAAATGAGAAAAAAATTATTGTATTACACTTGGATTAGGGTGTGAAAGATTAAAGTTTTGCTTGCGAAAAATTCAAAGTTTTAGTTTTATGTGCGAATTTTATTTCAGCGATTGTTCGTTACTCAAAGCTAAAAATTCGTGAAATCAGAGCATTTTAGCATCCTTTTTGTCGGGACAAAAAAAAAAATTTGTTAAATCAAAGTTCGACTGTATCTATTAACTGTAATACTCCCTTTACTCGATTTCTACGTGGATGATGAAGGACTAACAGTCTGTGATTTCTGAATGGCATTGACCCTCAGTCTGCTTACAAGTTAGTGGATTTTTTTGGTTGTCGATGGTAAAATATGGTGTCTAAAAACATTTCAGATTGATAGAGTAATTTTCTTTGTTTTTCACAAAGTCGTAGCTAGGTGTCATGAGTGCCCTGCGACGTATTATTACAATTTTGTGTGTGTGTGTGAGAAGAGGGGGAGGAAATTAGTTGCAAGATTCACACACACATCCATTTTATGAAAGTAAAATAGGATATTTTACTTTTTTTTCTCTGGAGGGGAAATTCCCCCCCCCCCTTTACCCCCTTTAATCCTTCATTGTGAGGGTCATTGTCAAGATTTGAATTTTGTACCTCTAAGACTTCTTCTTACTTACTATTATGCAGGAAAAGACTACTAAGTGCGCCCTTCTGAGGCTTGCACCCCTGGCACCTGCCAACCTGGCCAGCTCCTAGCTATGGCACTGATTTTGCAAATTAATATTATGAAAGGTCTCCCTTGCCCCCTCCAAATAAAATAAAATGTTAATGTCATTTTCCCAGAATCTTGAAAGCAATGGTGTTGCTAGGGGGGGCAGCAGTTGCTCCCCTTAAATCTTTGATTCGATGATTGGCGCAACGCATACAATGCAAAAAAATTTTTTTACCCCTGTACCTAATTAAGCCTTATACTTTTTTAACCTTCAAAAAAGTAGTGTTCCTTTCTAAAGACAACTTTGCTAGTCGAGCTCTCTTTTTTTTTTTTTTTTTTTTTTTTTAAGAAAAGAAAATCCTTTGTAGTAATATTATCATTTAACAAACTTTACAAGTTAGTAATTTTTTCAAAGTAATTTTAACGACCTGTAACAAAACACAAACATACTTATTTTATCCCAGACTCTCATAATTTTACACTCCTTTCATATTTCCATATGATAAGGTCATAGCGTCAAGCAGAGAAAACATATGTTCCTTGAAAAACCATGCTCAATAACAAGATTTCTAAGCACCCTTTTTCCGCTTCCCCATTTCGTGCACTTTCAGGCAACAAAACGAGATTACCACCATCCATCTGGGTTGGATTGCAGATAATCGGGTCAGGTCTGGCCTGGGTGTCCGGCATCTGTAAATGCCCCCCCCCCCCCCTCCCGATCCGTCCATAGAAATATAAATCTGTATGGCGGGAATGTTTCAGATGTACGTGTGTAAGTCAGGGTGTCTACCGCTCCGGAAAGTCTGGAAAAAGCCAGGAAATTGGAAAATGGGTCCGGAAAGTCCAGAAAAAACCACGAAATTGGATAGTAGGTCCGGAAAATTCACCAAAAGAATCATTTTTTTTTTTCGTGTGCCTTTTTTTTTTTTTTACCCTTTCTCTCTAATTGTCAGACTCGAAACCGAAAGCAACTGCAACGCATTTTTCGGACCGCAAAAGCATCAAGCAAGTGACGTGTTTGTATGAGGGAAAAATGGGGACGCATCAATCTTGACGGGAGGGTAAAAGACAAAATAGCTTACTTTGTAACTTATGGTTTAGGACCGTATTTCCAAGAACAGTTAGTTACTTCTATCAGAAAGTGCGACTACTTCTGTTTCTCAATGGATGAAAGCTTAATCCTGTATACTTCAGTTAAAATTGATTTCAAGAATTTGTTCAAAATATGCAAATATAAAGACAAGGGAGGGGGCATTGTGCAATTTCTCAAAGTAAAATGCAGTGGTCAGGAATTTTTTTCCCGGGACCTCCCAAAAGTCAGGAAAAAGTCCGGAAATTGACTTTCAGAAATTTGGTAGACACCCTGCAAGTGTTCAGAAAGAAAAAAAGGAAAAATTCCAACTCCCACTAAATACTAGAATCCACTGTAGTATGGTAGTAAAAAAGGAGGGGGGCTGTAGGTCTTCTCCACAAACAAAAAACCATCGCTTTAGCTCGAGGACTTACTGATAAGGAAGGACAGGACTTGCAGGGGGTACAGTCACAAGGCACATATATTTCCTATTACAACTTCCTGGTTTACACCAGTCCACAAAATTACTAAGAAAGCAATGAAAAGGAATTTAAAAAAACAAACAAACTCAAAGGACACCGGCAGAACCTATAATGAATTCTTCTTTTTTGTTGGTTTATCCAGTTATTTTCTAAATCTGTGCTAAACCGCGAACTGCACACTTGTTTTCGTTTATTATTGTCTTTTCTTTAGGAGTTACGTTTAAGTTTCAGTTTAACTAGATTAGTGGGACTTGTAAATATACTGTTTTGTGAACTGTGTATAAGTTTCTTTGTGTGTAAAATTTTATGTTTAAATTTTATTTAATATATCTAATTACCAGAGAGGGTTAATAATACAAGACCTAGTCAAAGAACCGAAGGTATGTTTTACTTATATTTCCTTTCTCTTACTTAATGTAATGTAAAGCAATAAATAATTAAACATGTATGTGTATTACAAAAATTAATTTTACGCATGATTTTCTTTTTTTTTCACGAATCGTGAGAAACCAAAAGTTTATACAATATTATAACTTTTACAAAAATAATC
Source organism: Cheiracanthium punctorium (assembly GCA_038373885.1). Classification (NCBI taxonomy): domain Eukaryota; kingdom Metazoa; phylum Arthropoda; class Arachnida; order Araneae; family Cheiracanthiidae; genus Cheiracanthium; species Cheiracanthium punctorium. The sequence goes on along the minus strand of JAWZYV010013564.1, from coordinate 98,435 downwards.
TCGAAGAAAATGGAAACAAATAAGAATGCCAATTTTATTTTAAAATGATAATCCGGCGATCTTGAGAAACATGTCATATTTTGTTTCGATCCGCGGACCACCTCGGATGTAAACAAGAATGCCGCTCTTGTGCTCGCCTCCCTCTTTCGTCATTGTTTTCTAGTACGTAATGAATTTTTTGCAGCGTATTTATTTAAGGTATTACAGTGTCGATCGAACGAAAGCACATGATATTGTGTCAAAAACAAGACATCTTGATAATCCAGAATTTTTTGATAACCTGGCAGTTGTCTGGTCCCATGCATGTAAGATTATCAAGATTGTACTGTATTTTATAAAAGTTTTGCATATGAAAACAAAAAGACGAGAGCTTAATGATAAATATTATTTCATTTTTATTATTTTATTATGAAAGCGATATTGGCGTCAACAGAATATTTTCCCCGGTGTGTGTACAAAGATTACTTCACCATACCGTTACTATGATGGAAAGAGAGAAAAAGAAGTAAAAAAACAAGGACAAAAAGGGCATGCTAAATCTAGGGAGGGACAAGTACTCTCCCCCCTCCCTTGTTCTACGTTGCCGACGCCTATGGAAAGAGCCCTTATCAGCTTTTGTCCACCGCCCTCTCAAGGCACTCAGCACGGGCCTGCTGTTATGGGGGGGGGGGCTCTCTTGTGGAGGCCCTGGGCTGCAGCTCCAGATGCCCTCCCCTAAATCCTTCCCTGATCCCAGAGTTAATAATGCAAATGGATAAAATATTAAAATAAAAATTATTCTTGGTTATATAATCTTGCTCAAGTAGATCTACATACTTTTTTTTAAATTCAATGTTGGAAGTTTTGAAAATGTTTTATGTTGCAAAAACGCAATAGCGGTAAAAAATAAGCAGACCCTGATCATACTTAGATAGGGCCCCGGGGCAAGAGGTTATTTTGGGCCTCTGTACTATTACAGCAGGCATGAAAATCTTCCGCTTTTCGGCAGATTTCCGCTCGCTTTTTTTGGAAGACCTCCGCTTTCCGAAAATGTTTTAAAACCTTTCCGCTTTTTCAAAAAAAAAAAAAAAAACAGTGATTACCAAACCTAAAGCAAACATAGCAGTGTAACAAGAGGACGATAATGCGCGTCTGGGATGTACCTTTTCACTGCATCTCGCACTGCGCCTAGAGTAAAGTTGTAGACAATAACATTGGGAAACTTGTAAAAGATGTCCCATGTTATGGCTTTAAAACTCTAATACTGGAGAGCTGTTACACAGTGGAAAAAAAACTGCCGAGGGCAGATAATACTTTCAGAAGTAAATAACTCTTGAAAAGATGACACCTATATTAAAAGCCAAGTATTTTATTTAGTTAAAAGTTACTGAAGACATGAAGGCATTACAAAAATAAAGTTGTATATTACCCATACAACATGGCCCATAATAGCGGCCGGAAAAGAAAACTCATGTCAACACAACAGCAATATCAACCTCCGTTGTATTCAGCAAAAACAAGAGTTTAAATACCCGCGGAATTCGCGGACAAATACATGAAAGCTCCGCCGTAACGACGTAGTCGCGGAGTAGTACGCTCGGCAAAGCAACGAAAAAGAGTCCGAGTGGACAAAGATGGCGATGCTTACTGCCGGTCGGGATTTAAAGAGCGATAGTGCTCGCTATGACTATTATGAATAAGATTTAAGTTAAAGTAATAAGTTTAAAATAAATAGTAGCGTTTACCGTAAAATTACGGGAGACTGAATTTTTTTTAGCTTTAGATGGATTAAATATTAAACTTTACACTTTACTGCTGGAAGGTTATTTGAACATTTGCTAGAAATTACGGGGAGAGGGTGGCTTTTGCCAACAAAAGTCAGCTAGAGTGCAATGTTACTGATTTCCTGAGTTGGTAAATTCAAAACTTAGTTCAGAGGGGCAAATTCTTATTTTAGATCTTCGATGTTTCGAAAGGCATCTGATACATAATTATGTACTTGGCGAACTACTACACAACAATAATTATCTATCGAGACCTTTCGCCACTGGAAAACCATTGTCGGTGAGCTATTGTTACTCGCGACGTGTTTTTATTGCTGTTTTGCGCACTTGATGAATCTATAAATTTTTTTCACGGACACGTACCAGCTTAACTGATACTTCTATTGTGGATTATTGAGAAAATGGCAGATTTATCGAATATATTAGAAAACGTGGATTGAAAACGAAATGTTTGTGGTCATTTTCGGATCCAAAAATTTGCCTGGTTTTGGAAAAATCGTCGGCCGAACGAGAACTTCCAGACATTTTATGAATGCTAAACTGGAATTTTTGTTTAAATAAAGCAAACTGACGGTCTACACGACAAATAAAACTTGTATAAAAATGCAGCTTTTAGTAATGGTATTTAAAATATAAATCTTGTCGTATTCCTTTAGGTCTTCAACATGCAAAGGAAGTAAAATAATTTATGGTAGTTTAAATATACTTTTCTTAAATAAATAAATTATTAATAATAATTCCAATAAATAAATACTTCGATATTTATAGCTATTAAAACGTACATGTCTTAATTTTATGCTGAATAAAAGAATGCTTTTTTAAAATGTGAGTTAATGTTAAGAAATCCGTAAGAAAAAGAAAACCAAAATTTTCAGAGTTTTTTTTTTTTTAAACAGTTACGCGGATTTTACTAAAAATATGTACCGTAACTTCGTGAAAAGTTAACTAATGGTAAGACCACGGACGGATTAAAGGGATTGGGGGGGGGGAGCGATTACTCCTCCGCTACAGGAAAATGAAATTCTATTTTACTTCCATAAACTGGACAAATTTCAACTAACCGACCATAAAATTGCATTAATCCGTCCTTAGGCAAGACGTATCGCCTCCTTAAATAAATAAAAAGATTACTTTTATTAATCATTTATGAAAATGTACATAACCAAGCAAAAAGAAAAGAAAAGATCATTACTAATTTTCATGGGTCAATCCACATAATACTTAATTTTAAACAACATTCAATTGATACTCTCTCTGGGTTAAAAGTTAACGAAATATGAAATTTAAAAATGCTCTTTATTAAAAATTTGCGTTCGCAATTGGGAAAAAAAAAAAAAAAGAAATTGAGGCGACTAGGCGACACAAGTCATGTTTTAACGTCTCAGCAGAATTCGCTCTCTTGCTTTATTAGCCAGCTCGCTGAGTGAAGACAAAACAATAACAATCTTCTCGATGTTGACGCGGCATTGGTACCTCGGTTTGTGAAAGCCCGTTTTCCCCCGTATTACATAAATTATTATTATTATTTTTTTTTTTTTTAAAGCACATTCAAAATTTGGTTCTTCTGCATATCGGACGGAAATATTTCTAAAATGGTTTCACGAAGCTTGTCCGCACCTGTAACTACGTTAATGCTTTAAATGACATAGTGGGGGGAAAAAAATTCAAATGCTCCCTGCATGCCGACGTGCCGTCACTTCAAGTGCATCTATGTGCTTTATTTTCTACAGAAATAAATTTGTTAGCATCGGCTTCACTGGAGCTTGCGCGCTACCTACAGATCAAAAAGCAAGATCAATATACTAATTTTTTTTGCAAAAGATATTTATTTCAGCCAGATATTCAGTGTCCTGGAAAAAGAATCCCTTTTTGACATGCATAGTCCGCGGACTATACTAGCGAAATTATGGTTACTAACTATCCCCGATCTCCGGGTTCCATATTTGCCAACTGAACTTCAATCTATTTGCAGCCTTTTGGTAAATGATTAATTTTAAAAACAAGATGTAAAACAGAGTTTTTAATACTCTATTGTTAAATTAAAATTTAAGGCATTTTAGTAACTCAACAGAAAAGTATTATTTTCCCCATAATATGTTTATTGATTTCTGAAACATTTTCACTTCAATTTTAAAATCAGGAAAATCGCTATTTCATTTTATTCTCATGTGCAGGTTTTTCTTTGGTAATTATTTTTACAGTTAATTTTAAAAAGCATAATCTTGTGAGTTGGTATTTTGCAGCTAATATAGTAAGGAGGAGAACATATGTCCCTGTCATAAGTTCCACTTCTGTGTGCTGATGTGCTGCAAGACTGCTAAAATTTTACCTGAGAAAATATTTAGACATTTATTAAAGAATTATTCTTTTTCCAATAAAACAAGAAAACTTCACTTTTATTCTATCATTTGAATGCTTATTTTAGAAAATGCCAATGCCATATGTATAATTTTTCTTTCCATTTCTGATCAAAATTAAAAAAAAAAAAAAGATAGGTCTTAAAATTTTTGAGAATCAATTTTTTATTTTATTTTCATATCAAAAGAATAATCTGAAATTTGGATGTGAGACTTATGATTTGTTTTGATCTAGGATTTTACGATATTGTTTAAGATAATTATTTTAAATAATTATAGCCTGTTTTCTTTTACTAAATATTGTATATCTAAAACTGATTATTAAACATTTATAGTGCATAATTATTTTCTTCAGGATCACAGTCAATTTGTTTGTGGTTGAAATTTAAATGGTAGAAATTGTTTAGTACACCATTTAGTTTAACAGTGGTTGAATTTAAGCTCGCACATTATTCCCCAGTTCCATGTTTTTGCATTATCAACAGGCGCGTAGCCAGGAAAATTTTTCGGGGGGAGATATGAACTTATATGTGTATAAATAGATGGAATTTCATCACTAATCCAAACATTTCGGGGGGGGGGGGGGGGGATTTATCCCGATATCCCCCCTGGCTACACCCCTGATTATCAACCTTGTTATATATGCCTAAAAATACATGCACGTAAATTTTTCAATTTTTTGCTGGAAAATATGTCCACGTGTAGGCATTTAACTTATTTTTGATTGTTCTCTATTTTCCCAGTATAAAAATAAATCATTTTTAAATAATTCTAAAATTGAATTAAAAATTACCCATGTATTTATACTCATTTAGAACAAGACTATGCATTTAAAATTGATTTTAATATTTTTTAATGTATTTGTATTATTAGTGGATGTGTGCGCCAAGTTGTGCCTGCCAGAAAATTTTCTTTTCTTCATCATAATATAAAAAAAATGCTAACTAATGGATATTTTGTATAAGTACATATGGTCATAAGTTTCCAAAAACGTCTTTAATTTCTATTTTATTGATCTAGTCTTAGAAACCATTTGATGGTCGCCAATTTTGGCGACCTAGGTATAACCTGTTTATACCCAAATTGACAAATGATTTCATTAATTTGTAATATTGTTGAAAATGCACCAGAAAATTTTAGCAAGGGACTCCATGTGTTTATTCTTAAGAATCCCGAGAACCTATAAATTTATGAAGAGAGCATAACTGTATGTTAAAAGAAAGAAAAAGAAATTAAGGGTGCATTTCTTTGTAGAAATGAAATACAGTAGAACCCCTCTAATCCATTACCTTTGGGACTAGAGGTATGGCCAGAACGTAAAAAAGGGCGAATTTTCAGAAAATACACAAAAATGCAGATTTACAGTAAAATAAACAATCTCTGACTTAAATGACTATGTATTTTCCTGTACAATAAACCACAGAAAAGCTGTTATTGAAAAAGAACAAAACTGTACTTACAAAACTGTATTTACTATAATGTAGGGGGTGAACACCCATGAGTTGGGACAAAATTCGACTCAAGCATGGTCGGATCAACAGGAGTGAGGGACCAGGCCAGGGCGGACGAGAGGGGTTCTACTGTAGTGTATAAAAATACATTTAAATGAATTGGGGCCTAAGCTTTAAACACATGCGTGAAACTAAGTATGCTAAAGGTGCTCTTTTTCTTTTGAAGTATTTTGTTTGAGTTGCATATTAAATGATAATTTAAGTAACATATTTTGAAGTTTTTAAATTCATTTTTTCTCCTTAGGTATATTCAGCTGGTGGTATTGGAAGTATTGTAAGAGTACTTACTGATAAAAAAAGAGTTTGATGATTATTTTTTTTTTAATTTAAAATATTATTTCTTGTATTATATATAGTTTTAATTTTTGAAACACATATTTTCAAATAGTAATTTTTTTTAAATAATGTTTGTTACAAAATAATTCATCTGAAGATATTTAATTTTTGTTTGAAGTTCTTCAGTCATGTACAAATAAACTTTGAATTTACAATTTTTAATAAAATATTCTATCTATAGTCTAAATACAATGAACTTGTGTTTGATTTATTTGTAACTTCATTAAACAACAAACTTTGATGGAATTGGGTATTACTAATCAACTTGCCTAATTTATTTGCAGATTCACATATTTTGTACATTATGTCATATGATTATAGTGGTGGCTCATCATTGACAGCCATAGGCCCAGCCCTACCTTGCCTCAGGATAGTCCCCCCCCCCTTTAATCTGTCAGTGATTGTGTACTTCATTTTTAATTTGATAAAAATGTACGTAAGCAGCAGCTGGTCTTGGCAGGATATATGTAAATTCCTGCAAGTCTTTTCCTTGCATAAGTCTCAACGGGCCAGATCTGAAGGCGTCACAGGCCGTAGTTTAGAGACCTCTGGTTTAAACAAAATCACTGAAGAGCAATTTCAATTACTTTATGGATAATTTTTAATTCATAACTTTTTTTTTTTTAAGTTGCTGATAATTTTTAATTATATTATCAGGCTATCCAGCTGTCTGGAAATGTACTTGAATTTTTTCAAGTCAGGAGTTATACTTGAAAATGGTGAAATTTCTGGTCTGCATCAGGGAATGGATGATATAGATATGAGGCTATTTCAGTAATGTGTCTTAGGGTAATATACACCTTAGCCAATCAGATTGAAGGATTGAGACTCAAACAAAGCGATTTCCACAGTTGAGTGTCACGTGTTGGAGGAAAAATGACGTTATATCATATCATCCAGGGGAGGGGGTAAATCAGAAAAATGTTTCACTCAACTTTGCACCTTGTAATGAGCGGTAGCACCAGCATTCCATTTCATTTGCAGTTTGGACGTGTAACCGGCGGTGGTCTGCATGTGCGTGTTGTCTGCATATTGCGCATCGTAGATTGGAGTTTTTCTCCTTTGGAACTTTTCACAGTTGGACTTTCTTGCCTTTGATTGATTTCGATTTGCTGCCTAGCAACTGCCTACGTATTTCAGAAAGTAAGTACCCACTTATTTACTTACCGTAAAATCCCGTTTATAGCCCCCCCCCCTCCTTCAAATGTAAGCCCCCTCGACATCTTTGAATGGTTTGATTTTCACCTTCACTCCTGAAAATCGCTAAATTATTGCAATATGGAAATAATAAAATCAAAATATCTAAAATTATTTCACTGTATAAAATATTAACGTTTTGTTGCTTCTACCCTTAACAAATAAACAATCGAGAACGAAAATATTAACCTGAAACGTACTATCAAAAGAAAGTTTATTCTTACAAAACTGTATATAAACAGTCAGTGTGAACCTGAACATCCATTTTAAATTTCAAAAATAATTAAATAATAAAATTTAATGTAAAATAAAGCCATTAAAATAAAACCATAAAGCACATTGTCATCGCCATTTTCCGGCAACGAACCGCCGGGTTTAGGTTTACCATATCTTAACTTCCGATCATCAAACAGCGGGGTTACCATAATGGCATCCTTTATCACGCCAAGAAAAAGTCGCCAAATAAAAAGTGCGCCAAAGTGAATGTTCACGCCTAGCAACGATCATTTGTGACATTGTAATTGCTAATTAATAATGCCGTTATGGCAACACTTGTTTTAAGAACTCCAAAAATTAAATTTCGACACAATTTGATGTAATTAATGGACATCTCATTTCGGAGCATAATATTGGTAAAAATTTCGTTAATAAATTTTGTTGATATATTTAATAGTTTTCTTTATTTAATACAGTCCACAAATCGGCCATAACATTGGTCCTACCAGAGCCGGAGGAAGAAATCGGTTTGCATGTAGATTTCTTCTATTAGTTGACTGTCGCTTTTCGCTGTTGTGTTTTGAAAATGGCGAATTCGGAAAGAAAAAGTTTATCTGAAAAATTAAAAACGTTAAACTATCGGAAAGGAAATTATAAATTGCGAATAACGAAGCTTCAAACCTTTTTAAAGGAAAAGTCTTCTGGAGCAGATAAATTTATCCTGCAAAACAAAATTGACTGCGTTTTAGACATAAGTTGTAAATTAGAAGAACTGAAACTGGATTATTATGAAATTATTGAAACGCACGATTTACCAGAGATGGAATCAGAATTTGAAATATTAGAAGACATTCTCGAGGAAGTAAAGGTAAGCTTACAAAAGTTACTCCACTATCTCAAATATAAATGTCGCATCTAGTAAATTAGAAAACTGTTCTAATTCCAAAATTAAATTATCTGATGTAAGCTTACCAGAATTCTATGGTAATATTGAGCAATGGAATAGTTTTAAAGCTCAATTTGATAGTTTAATCACAAACCACCCATCGCTAACAGATACTCAAAAGTTATTTTATTTGCGTTCCTGTTTAAAAGGTGATGTTAGAAGCATAGAAACGCCTGAGGGAACATTTTCTTCATGAATGCAGGTTTTGATAAGCAGATTTGAAAACAAAAAAATTAATTGTTAACACTCATATTCTAAACATTTTGAAGATAGAAAAATTGAACCTTGAGTCTGCTAAGGGTCTTAGAAATTTGGTTGAAGTTATAAATAAAAGTTTAAGAGGATTCAAAAGTTAATGAAGTTAGAAGCAAATGATCTGGTCTACCACTTATTAATAACTTTTATAATCCAAAAGTTAGATAAGGAATCTCGTAAACAATATGAAATGAGTTTAACTTCAACTGAATTGCCTGAATGGAATAAATTTTTAGAATTCCTTGAAAATCGTTCACAGATAATAGAAAATTTGCAGGGCGTACAATATCATTCCATGAAAGTTAAATTTTCTAATCAAAATAAGGCGAATGCTTTTATGTTGAAGCCCGAAAATAATTTGTGTGTTTTATGTAAAAATTCTCACAAGTTATACCAGTGCCCTACTTTTCTCAAAATGTCTCCTTTACATCGATTTAATGTCGCCAAAAAGAATAATCCTTGCATTAATTCCTTAAATCATTCACACAAACTTTCTTCATGTCCGTCCGTCTGTTGTTGTTCCTGTCAAGGAAGGCACAATTACCTTTTATGTCGTTCTGAAAATAATCCTTCGCCAACTCAACATAATTTCCCTAAAAAAGATAACGCGCCAAGCCTGGAACCTGTTGAAAGTTCATCTCGGAATGCTTTAAATTTGCAACCAACTGACGATGTTTCTTGTACACAAATTCCGTCACCTTCGGATGAAATAAAAAATAGCTGCCAAAAGGAAATTGTGCATTCGATTTCAGAAGCATCCAGTAAATCTGTTTTGCTTTCAACAGCACTTGTTTGGGTTTGGTCTCCTTTTCAAAATAGATATTTGTGTTGTAGAGCTATTCTTGATAATGGTTCAATGTCGCATTTTATAACTACAGAAATGGCTATGGAACTGGGATTGATTAAGCAAAAAGTAAATGTAGCTGTTAGTGATTTAGGTGGAAATGCTAGAAATATCAAATGGGAAAACGAGTGCACTTATAAGTAATAAAGATTCTTCTTTTACTTCAGAAATCAAGTTGCTCATTGTAAGCAAAATTACAGATTTTGTACTGTCATCTATGCATGACATGAAAAAGATAAATATTCCGTTAAGCTACACATTAGCCGATCCTCATTTTTTCAAACCAAATAAGATTGATATGATCATTGGTTCTGAATTATTCTTCCAAATAATAAAGGATGAACAACAATATATTTCTAACAATTTAATGCTTAGAAATTCTGTGTTTGGCTTTATTGCTGCGGGATCAATTTTAACCAAGTCCGCTAAACAATATTGTGGGCTAATTTCGCAATCTGAAAATATCAGATTATATAAAATATCAGAAAATATAAGATTGTATCCGTAAATTTTGGGAAGTTGGATAAGTTTCTTCGGATCGACCGCTAAGCAAAGAAGAATTTTGGGAAGCTCATTTTAAGACCACACATAGACGAGACGAAACAGGAAGATACATCGTCCAGATGCCAATCAAAGAAGAAGAATTAAATACATTGGGTAATTCTCGAATCTTAGCAGAAAAATGACTACATCAAACACTTAGTAAAAACCCCGATATGCATCGGCTTTATTGCGAATTTCTTAATGTATCGAAGCAACTGTAAGAAGAAAACAAAGGGACTTATTGAGAATATTGTGGAAAAATGAAGAAAATCAAAATGCTGTTGTGTATTGACTAAACATTGTTAACTATGGAACAAAAAGTGCCCCATTTCTTGCCACTCGAGTCATAAAACAGTTGGCCATGGATGAATTATCTTCACTGGCCTCAGAAGTTGTTCAATCAGATGTATACATGGATGGCATAGTAACTGGCTGCTCTGATATCACAACTGCAAAAATTCTTAAAGACCAGCTAATTAAAATGTTTCAATCATGTGGTATGATCCTCCACAAATGGAAATCAAATTGCAATCAAATACTTGGCCTTGAGCAAGAATACAAAGAACATTCTTTCCATCAAAATCGAGAACCTGCTACTAAAACATTGGGTATGATTTGGAACTCAAAGGAAAATCAATTTAATTTTAAGGTCTCAGTGAAATATCAAGCCGCTTACACTTAAAGAGAAGTTTGTTTACGATTGCAAACATATACGATCCATTCGGTTTACTTGGACCTATCATTTGTCAAGCAAAAATATTCCTTCAACATGTTTGGTTAGAGAAAGTTGATTGGGATGAATCACTTCGAAAACTCCTGGCTGATGAATGGCATCATTTCGTAACCATGCTGAAAGAAATTGAAACTATAAAAATCAATAGACATGTTTTGCGATCAGAAGAAACTATAATTACACTATGTGGATTTTGTGATTCCTCTAGTGTTGCATTCGGTGCTGCGGTTTACCTGCAGTTCTATACTCGATCAGGAACCTGTCACTCCAAGCTGCTTGCTAGCAAATCTAGAGTGGCCCCTTTAAAATCAATATCGATTCCTCGTCTAGAACTGTGTTCCTGCTTGTTACTGTCACAGCTAGTAAACAAAGTTATCGCATCTTTGAAGTTGGACATTAAAAGTGTAGAGCTATTCTGATTCTTCTATTGCATTAGCTTGGACTAATTCACTGCCTCATCATCTTAAAACCTTTATAGGAAATAGTTTCCAGGGATGTTAATTCTGCGCCGAGCTGCTCCGAAACGCAAATCTTGTACCGAGCTGCGCCGAATACGTCATTTTGGACTCTTAGTTAATTTTTTGCCACGCTTGCAAACTTTGCTTTTCTTATCTGCATTTATTGCAAGTGTTGACTCTAGATTGATTTTGCAGGGCGTAGCGCCCGGCGGCCCTATTTCTCATCTTTATATTATTAAATTTTATACATCCTGCACTGCAGAAATTTTATTATTTTTATTACATGCTAAACACATCTATCCTAATCCACTTACATTGACAGTCCTTTTCTGTTTAAAAGTTTGTACTAATATAGGTGAAATATCTTATATGAATGTGATCCAGTAATTGTGGTCCAGTAGTGATAGTGTGATAAAATTGAGGAAAAAAAATTAACAGTCCATCTGCTTTCCCCTACTGCCTAACAAATCATGTCTGGCTAAAAATTTCTGAAACCTTCTTCAATAAATGAAATTCAGAAAAATTTGTAAAAAAAAAAATTTTATGCAAATTATTCTTATAAATAATAAACATTTACATCAAGTAATTTTGAGGGGGAAAAAATTAAGCAGAAAATTCAAATTACTTAGATTAAAACTTTTTTTTTAATCAAAAACTTCTAGTTATGTACAGATTTAATTAACATATTTATGTCATGTTTAGAGCAAAATATTATCAACAAATCATTTTTCCTATTTCGCTTACACTTACTTCTACAGGATATTTTCTCCAAAAGAAGGGGGGGGGGAAACTAAAGACAAACTGGAGAAAATCTAACTATGCATTGTAAGTCAGAACACATATTACAACTCTACATGTTAAATTTTCGGGGATCAGATAGTTTCAAACCAGTTTCTAGATATGTTATCTACCTGTACATTCTCGTGGAACCCCAAAGTGCCCTTTTTGAAATTTCCTCCCAGGCAGGCCTTTTTTCTAGAGTCAACACAGTGAGAAATCTTCAATTTTATGCTCCAAAATCATGTTAATTCTGATCCCAAATCTTAGTTTTCCTCGCGGAAGCAAAATTTTTTGTGCTCCCAAATGAAATTTTTTCTGCTCCCGGGGTGCACCCAAATCGAATGTTGGAGTTAACATCCCCGAGTTTCAAAAATCCAAACTCTGACGGAAAACTAAAATGGAAACACGTTTCATCTGGAAACAGCCCAGCTGACATTTTGTCCTGTGGTGCAGATCCTCATGAACTGAAAGCCTTTGATTTAAGGTGGACTGGACCACAACTTGCATTGAATGATGAAATAAACAGTTCTGAGTGGACAGATAGGAACCTTGACAAAGCCAATAAAGAACTTTATTTGACTGAACTAAAAAAAGACTCCAACACTAACCTTGTTCTTACATCAAATAGAGGTTTTATTGACCAAATACTTAGCCTAAGTAACAATTATATCAAACTAATTCGAATTCTTCGTTTTATTTTCAGGTTTGTGTCCAACTGTCAGTGGCGGCCCGTGGTCCAAACTGTTAGTGCAGCCGGAAGCATGAGAGTCCCCCCCCCCTCTTCCTCCAGACAGGAATGGAAAATCTTTGTTACTGAATTCGAAAGCTGGCGGATTAAGCCTTCACCGCGGAAAAAAAAAAAAGAAATTACATAAAAAATGTAAGAGATCCTATTTTACTTCCATAAAATGGACTTAAATTTTAACCAGTCGCTCTTATACTCAAAATTGCATTAATCAGTGTCTGATTCAAAGTTTCCTTAGAATTTTCTTTTGTAACGATAACTTGAGAAGAAAAAAAAAAAACTTTGACTTATAAAAAAAAACTTTTTTATAAGTCAAATCAATCCTCCTTTCTTTTAAACTTGCGAATCGGTCAGTAATGCCCTCATAAAAAGGCGTTGTTTTGATTCAGATATCCATAATTTTAAAATTTCCCATGTTTAAAGAATTTTCTCGCTCGCCATGTCCTCTAAATGCCAGTTCTTGCTTGCTTAAAAACAATACTGCTTTGATGGGTAATTGTCCATTCATAAGCGTCTATTCAGGCTTAAGAGTTTTCTGAACATATATTCTCCTTACCCCCTCCCCTCACTTCTCGATCCAATCAGTTCGTCGAATTTACTAGTGCAGCAAAAGTCATAAAACCTCTTTTCGGCAGAGTCTTAGCTGAAACATCCTATGCCATCCTAAGCCGGAGAAAGTGCTTACGTAGTCGTTACCATGGCAACGCTGCTGCCAATTTTCTTATCAGCACTCTGGGCTGAACCAAAGATTTTCCCAATTGAATTGCGGGAAGATTAAAGTGCTTTTTTTCTGAATGAGCGATCCGGCCACAATACGGGTTTTTTTTTTTTTTTTTGAGATTTTTTTAATTTACCGTAGGAATTCCATAATTCTAATCCGAATTTAGGAAAATTAGTAGAATAAATTATTTTAAAGTATGTGCTGATAATTTCAAGTGCAGCCCGGCTGTACTTGCTGTATCCCACGAGCCGCCACTGCCAACTGTTAAACTAGGGAGAAAACAACTGGTCCTCTAACTAAGAATGAATTTGAAAATGCCAAAAATTATTTGATAAAAACTGTACAGGTAACTTCATTTCCAAAAGAATTAAATGCTTTAATAAAAAATGAGAACTTAAAGGACAGTCATGTAAGTAACTTAAATATATTTCTTGATAGTAATGGTCCAATTCGCGTAGGAGGACGTCTTAACAATTCAGACCTATCAATTGATCAAAAACACCACATTTTACTGCCAAGAGATCATAAATTAACTAATATAATTATGAAATATTTTCACTTCACTGAATCATCACATTTCATATCATCACTGAAATATTTTCACAAGAATTTGGATGTTGGTTCCCAAACATTGCTGCACTTGGTAAGGCAAGAATTTACCGTTAAATGGAAGAAACAGGGATGTTAATTCTGCGCCGATTGCGCCGAGCTGCTCCAAAACGCAAATCTTGCACCGAGCTGAGCCGAATACGTCCTTTTTGAAGAATTATTATATTATTAAACTAATTCAACAAACAAGTTAAATTACAAATTGAAAGTCATTGGCTGAAATTGAATAGTTACTTGATTTTATCTGTAAAAGAGATATTGAATAGTTACTTGATTTTATCTGTTAGCAGAGTTGAAGTTCATTTAACTTGAGTTACACAGTAGAAGTCTTTGGTTTGAATATGTGTTTTAGACAATAGAGACAAAGTAGGTACCTTTTCTGTAGTTTATTGAAACAGAGATGACTGTGATAGATTTACACAAGGCACATGAGATGAAGACACAACACAGTAAACAGCATTCACTTAGTAGAACAAAAAACAAGCTTTCTAGAAGACAAGTCACCAGCGGCGATCTATTCAGATTCAAAAAACACATCACACTGTACTATTTTTATACATCAGCACGGATCCCAGATCCGGTTCTAGTTGAATCGCATCTGTTGAACCATACGGTTCATGGCTCAATCTCTTATTACACACATCACAGTAGTAGTAGCTTTCGGAGAGACAGACCGAGACTTGAAAAGTAACTTTGTGATGCCTTTTTATATCTGCCAGTTAGTGCGAGACTACGATAGATATTTGCATAGGGGAAAAAAAAAAGAGTCCTTATTTTATGCAAATTAGAAACAGCGTCATCTATCGGCGAGAAATGTAAACTTTTTATTACGGCGTTAAAGATATGACGATGTTTACACCGCCATTTTCAAATGCTAACGAACTTACGTTTTCACTTAGAAAACTTTTAAAGAAGTTTACAAAAGTTTCGTTTTTCACTTTAGCAAATTTAGAGATAAAATGTCATGGAAATAAAAGGTAAGTAAAGAAATAGCGTTTTTTCCTAACAAGGGCCCGCCTTCCATGACATTTAAGAAACTGGCAGATTCAAAGTTAACGAAAATTAGAGGTAACCTTTCCTCCTTAACGAAAAAGCAAGTTAAACATGATGCATGAAAAAATACTTCAAAATTCACTAAAGGTTAGTAGGAACACTATATACAGTTGTTGCTGGCCAGCATGGTTAGTACACATTTCAAAAATTACTTCATTTCAAAAGAATTTTCAACTTACTAGAAATTACTATATGATGCATTCAAATATAAACACTTATGCTAGAACATTAATAAACACATTTCTAATCATAAAAATATTCGTACTTCAAAAATACTCATCATATACGTTCAGTGCACTTTAGAAAATACTCACATTTTGCAAAGTTCATTCAATATAATACAGTACAGTACATTGCAATGAAATTACGAATTAAATTTGAAAAAAGCTCGAATTGAAATCCAACTGAGATAGAGCTGGGATGCATCCCAGAAAAATTTGTAAAAAAAAAAGTTTGTTATAGGTTAACACATTATATGCCTGACACAACACCTTACAGACTAGGGTGGACATATAGGAGCTTCCAATGGCAAAAATGGGACTTACAGAAATAAAACTTTAACATCTCCTGTGATTGGGACGAAAATACTCTACTCTTAGAACTAACCAATCACCTCAGAATTCTCTGGCAAATTACAGTTTCATCTCGCGAGACGCTTTTGAGGCTGCTCGAAAACTTCAGAAAAAGACCAGGGCCCTTATTCAGATACATTTAGTAGCTACTAACCCTATTGTTTAGTTGCTAAATTTAGTAAAGTGGATTCAGATAGAATTTGGAGGCGGAGATACTAAACACGTGACCAAAACAAGCTGCTAAAATCACGTGACCAAACAAGCTGCTAAATCACCGACTAAATAAACGCATGCCTGGAACAAGCGCTCTGATTGGTCTGCTAGCTTCCCTGTTAACTTATCCCTACATTTTCCCTGACTTCCCTTGGTGTTGGTCACGCGATTTAGTACTAAATGTATCTGAATCCCGATTTACGAACATTTAGTATCTCCGCCCACTTACTAAGTTAGTAACTGAACAATAGGTTTAGTAGCTACTAAATCTATCTGCATAGTAGCCCAGAGCTAAGAATATCGCACTCTGTGGGGAACTTTACTCCCTCGACTGTAAAGATGTCAGACAGACATAATAGGACAAACACAATTACATAAAGTTCATTTTTCTTTGGGTTTTTTTTTTCTTTTCCTTCAAAAAAATTCCCCCCCTTTCCCCTCAAAAAAAAGTCTCAAGCCGAAGGGCTTATAGGAGACAAAAAAAATTGCTTAGGTTCCCACAAACAGGAGTAGGTCTTTAGCACTTAACTAAAAATTTTGTCATTGGAAGTGGAAAGGCTAATTTTGGGTAAAGGTTTCGTGAAAATGTCTGCAGGATTTTGTTTAGTGTTAATATATTCTAATTTAAACAATTTTTCTAAAACGAGGCTTCTTAAGAAATGGTATTTTACATGTATATGTTTAGTGCGATTGTTCTCTATAGGAGAATTTGAAAAGTCTATAGCTGCACGATTGTCACAAAATAAGGTAACTTTTAAATTTTCTGGGAGAATGTCTAAACCTTTCAGTTCATCTAGGATTCTATACATCCATAACAGTTCTTTTGATGCCTCTGTCAGGGCAATAAACTCAGATTCCATAGATGACAAGGCTACACATTTCTGCTTAAAAGTTCGCCACGAGATTGGGGTTTTGTCTAACATTAAGATGTGACCTCCCATCGACACACGATCATCTCTATTTGAGGCGAAATCGGCATCAGAATAACAGTTTATTGAAATTTCATTAATGTTGGAAAGTTTTAGCTTTAACTTCGATGTTGACTTTACATATCCCAGTAGTTTTACTAATTGGTTCCAATGATGTTGGCCGGAGTTAGATTGAAATTGAGAAAGGATATTTACAGCGTAAGATATATCAGGTCTGGTTCTACTAGCCAAGAACGATAAACATCCCAAAATCAAGGACCGATCTACACACTTGGGGGCCCAGGGCACAGATACCTTTGGGGGCCCCTGCACAAAAATATTTCGCAGAATATTACTTAATTAAATTAAGTTAAAACCAATTATCATTCCTAAGTTAACCATATGCAAATATTTACCAATCAGTAAAATGTCACGACAAATACTACTTTACTGAATTTTTCAGTTTTGAATTGTTGACAAATACCACTTTTACGAATTTTTCAGTTTTGAAATGTTTTTTATGGGTATTTACAGTCGTCACACACCTTAGAAACGATAAGAGGAGGAGCATGCTAAAGTGTCCTATCGAATTTGCGAATATCGAATTTATCGAATTAATCGAATGGATAATTTTTAACATTACAAGTGACATTAAATAAAAAATTTTGAATATTTGTGATGAAATGAAGTAAGTAATCAGAAATTTTACTCGAGACATAATTTTAGTAGTTATTATGATTACATAAAAGAAAGTTTTGGGGGCCCCTAAAAATCAGGGGCCCAGGGCACGTGCCCCGAATGCCCTGCCGTAAATCAGTCCCTGCCCAAAATATTACGGTAGGGCAGTTTTTCCATTTCCTTAGTCTCTGCATCGTTACTAGGACTTTGCGTCTTTGACATTACAATTCCAGTTGCGATTGGCAATGAAACTAATGGTATCTGATACTTCTTGAACCGCTCATAAATTTTATTGATGTAGTCTTCCTGGTGAATGAATAATCCTTCCCGATTTTCAACAAATTGTACCCCGAGTAGTTTCTTCGTTCTACCCAATTTCTTTAGATCTACTTTATCTTCTAAAAGTTTAATTACATTCTCTATTCTTTCTTTAGTTTTAGATATAAACACCATGTTGTCAACATACAGAAGTAAAACTAAACTATTTTCATAAATGTAGACACAATTAGCCCACTCTAGCTTATTAAAATTTAACTCACTTAAAAGTTCATGTATTTCATTAAACCATTCACGTCCACTCTGCTTTAAACCGTAAATAGCTCTGTTGAGCTTACAGACGTAGTTTTCTTTGCCTTCCTCTTCAAATCCTTTGGGCTGCTTCATATAAATATCTTCTTTTACTGGGGCGTAGGTATGTAGAATTTGTCTACTTGCGTATGAAACCAATGAAAATGTCCAACTAAGAGAGAGAAAAATAATCTTATTACGGAAAAATTGACCACGGGACTAAAAACTTGGTCGTAGTTTTCACCTTTTCTTTGACCGAATCCTTGAGCGACCAGTCTAGCTTTATATCGTACTATTTTACCTTTCGAGTCGTGTTTTACTGTGAATATCCATCTATTGCCTATTATTTTTGTATTTTGAGGTACGGGTACAAGTTTCCACACTTCCCTTTCGTACATAACATTCATTTCTGCAATCATAGCTTTCTTCCACTCATCTGAATTTTGAGAATCTATTGCTTGAAAATATGAGTTTGGAATTACTACATCCTCTAATCAGGAACTGGTTAAATTAGTTTCGTCTTTCACAATGCCGGTGTAGGTATCTTTACCTTTGAAACTAAATTTTTCTGGGTCATACTTAAGTCCATGTTTCTTGCAATATGCCTCAACCTCTTTACAGGATCGTAATCTGATATTGCTCCCTGATATACCGTAGTATATATCATTTCTGGACCCGTCTGATCTAGGGACGGCTTTCCTCATCAAAACTACATCTTTAAGTGGTGCTACTCGGTCTTTAGACTTAGAAAAACGAATTGTTTCTTCTCCCTCCTCCTCATCGGATTCACCGCTACTTATTTCATATTTTTCTTCGGATGTGCTAGGTTTCTCGTAATCTTCTATTTTTGGTTCCCTTTCTTCATCAGAACTTTCTTCTGCTGTAATAGGTTCCAGCACGACTCCACTGCTCTCACGAGTGGGTAAATTTTTATCAAACGTTACGTTACTTGTTTCAACAACTTTTGTGTCACTCGGTAGCCATACTCTATAGCCACGGGTAAACATAGCGTACCCAACTAGTATGCCTTGTTTTGCCCTCATTTCGAGCTTGCTTCGTAATTGACGTGGTACACCTACGAAGGCTTTTGATCCAAAAGTTCGTATATGCTTTACTGAAGGTTTGCGACCACAAAATAGCACAAATGGTGTTTTAGATTGGTTTGCGTGGCATACCCTGTTCCAGGTGTATGTGAAACATAATAATACTTCCGACAAAAAACCATTTCCCAGTTTACTGGAGTGTAACATAGCTTTTACAGCGTCCAAGGCCGTGTGATTAAATCTCTCACTTACACCGTTCTGTTCCGGCGTATAATCGTTGGTTCTTTCAGCTTTAATGCCCTCCTCCTCCAAAAACTTCTTAAAATTCATTATGGCAGAACTCCATGCCATTATCAGTTCTGATATTAATAATTTTTCTATTTAGAAACCGTTCTGCACGTTTTTGGTACCGGTTAAAATTCTCGAAGACTTCAGATTTCTGCTTCATAGGATAAACAGTGACCTTTCTCGAGTAGTCATCTGTTATCGTTAAAAAGAATTTATGTCCCGATATTGATGGGTTAGGTAAAGGTCCACAAACATCCATGTGCAGAAGTTGGAGGGGTTTATTCGATCTAATCTTAGGAATACTTTTAAAGCTCTTTCTTCTAGTTTTTGCTATTTTACAAACATGACAGGGTTTATATGACTTAGATTTAAAAACGGGTAGGCCAAATACCTTTCCCTTACTAGTTACAATTAATATGACAAAAACGGCTATGCCAAAGTTCTAAGTTCTGATTGTCATTTTTTGAAGAAAAATTAGCTTCTGCTTTCTTATTAGTTTTTGTTGTGGGGTAAACATGGTACAGACCACGTTTCTTGTGTGCTGTAAATAATTTTTGTCGATTACGTGAAAATACCTCTACTTTGTTATTTCCCCCTCTAACAGTCGTATTCACGAAATGGCTAGTAACCGCCTGATTATGAAACTAACGTTTGACCGTTACTTGCTGGTAACACAACGGTAACCTCAGAACGGTATTCACCAACTATTTAAAACCACTGGTTTCCTGACCAACGTTTGACCACCGATTAACTTGCACTTGTGCATCCTGCTTTGTAAGCTCGTCTGTGATTGGCTTAGGGCACTGGCTATCCAACCAGCTGATTGCCGACCCTTGACCCCTCTCCGCGAGCGCTCCAAAATAGTTGAAAATAAGCAGGAGTGTAATGTCTTTTCATGTATTTTTATAATCACAAATGCTTCAATTATTTATTTCGGAGATTTCTGCTGAATTTTTTGTAATTAATAACCGATATTTTATTTATATACTCCTACGAATTTAAAAGATATATTGATTTTAAAAGATAATTTTTAAAGGTATTCGAAGGTTTTCTATTTTTATTTTTTAATGTATCTGACAGTCAAAAACAGTACGATTGTTTAAAAATTTGTGAATACATACTTAAGAGCTTACTCTGGGGGTATTTTATTTGTTTTACTGTAGGAGATGGTATGTTTTTTTTGAGTATCAATAATTAAAATTTCAAATGCATAAAAAAGCAAATATTTTTACAAGGTCTTAATACAATTGTAATGATTCTAATGTTGAAACCTACTAGTGACCATACTTTAATCACAAAAATATGGATCATAGAGCAGCTCTGCAGTTTTTTGTAATTTTATACAGTAAAGGGTAAATATATACCTGAATATTAAAATGTGATTGTGTTGAGATGGTTCTTGCTGGGTCTTAAATAATGATTTATGAGGTAGCCATTACTCAATTTTTAACTGAAGTTATGAACTAGGCTGTCTCTTGATTTTTCATATCAAGGACTAGAAATTTTTGGACCCCCCCCCCCCCTCAAAAAAAAGGAATTGCAGATCTCCACTCGAAATTGCAAGTTTTTTCCCACAATAAAGACACTTTAATCACTCTGTAGTCAGACATTAAAATAAGATTTTTTTTTTCGCATGTGATTAATTTATGAGTAATAACTTAGCACGAAGTGTACAACTTATTTAAATAAAGCAGGAACGGGGGAAAAAGAGTATTCAATTTAAATATTAATAGTGAATAATGCCTCTGATGTATTTTTATTAATGGAATAATGCAAAAATCAAGAATTATATTAGTTATTTTATCGGATGTATGTAAATAAATATTTAATACTATAAGCTTAAAACAGACTCTGTTAAAATTTACATTTTCTTCCCCCTTGAAACAGATAAAACAAATGTCAATGAATTTTTGTCTCAAAGCTACATGTTCTTCTTTTGCAAAATCGTAGGCAAATAAAAATTGGGAGGGGATGGGGGGTATGTAGCGCTGAAATTTTTTTTGCCTATAGTTGAGCTGCAGAATCAATGCAAATAAAAAACCTACTAATTTCATTGACTAAAATTTGGGGGGGAGGGGGGGAAATCAATTAAAGGAATTTTAGAAAGGGGACTAATTAAAGAAACCTGTTCCAGCCCAGCTAACCCCTGCTAATTCACATGGCTTTGTCTATTAAATTTTGCAATGGTCTTGTTGGGAAAAAAATAATAAATTAATAAAATTATTTCTTTTTTTCTGACAGGACTGGGATCATGATTGATTTTGATGGTATTGTAGTATAATGTCGAATTTATACACCTAATTAAAATGGTTAAGTACTTCATCCCAGAGGGCCTTACTTTTTGTAGAAATAAAAAAAAGAGATGTAAAAAAAAAAGGGGGGGGGTGAGAGAGCAAGAAGGGAAACTTTGGCCGCAGCGAGGCCAGAGCCCTGGAACTACTGCTTGCCAATCGCTCGCTTTACCGCTGCGCCATAATTTCATTGACACGTTTGCTGTAAATTTAAAACATTTTCTTTTTCGCCTGCTTACCGTTTACTTACTTTGATGGTAATGTATTGGAAAATCCTTGACACACAAGTCTTCTAAACCGTTTACTTTCTCCTCACACATAAATTTTGCAAATCTATCAATAAATTCTAAAATTTCCATATCTTCTGTCTTAACAGCGCTGTAGTCTGCCATATTTGTTTACAGATTAGAGCCTCACAGCGCATGCGTCGAATGTAACAGGCCGGTAACCACCCAAATTCGACTGGTTACATTCGTCTGTTAAAAACGAGATGTAACCAGCCGATTTGGCCTTGTGAATACCATTTTTTTTTTAACCATCCGATTCTATGGTAATCCGGCTGTTACCAGCTGGTAGAAAGTTTCGTGAATACGGGTGTAAATGTAATGCCCTCAGTGTCCAATGCAGGAGCTGACAGGAGATTTCTCCTTAACTTAGAGGAATAGAGGACGTTTTTCAATGTTTTTAAAACTTTGCCACCTTGAAATTTTAACTCGACTGTTTCCCTTCCCTCAATGGAACAATCAATGCCGTTTATGGCGACCGACATCGACCGGCCTTTAATTGGTTCAAAGTTTTTAAAAAGTCTTTTATTCCGACAAAAATGAGCACTAGCCCCTGTATCAAAAATCCATGAAGAATCATTTAAATCCTCACTTGTGTGGGCTTCTATCATATGATTCTTCGGTTGTCGTTTGTTACTTTTACGATTACTGGGGGGAGGGATCTAACAACTAGCAATTAAATGTCCGATTCTACCACACCTATAGCACTTTCTAGTGTCTTTCTTTACACTATTTTTAGGTGGGACACGCTTTACTTGACTAGACATTGCGACGGTAGCTTGATCCCCTACACTTTGCTTTAGCCTGGCCTCCTCAGCTAAAAGTTCGGCTAAAACTAGATCGAACTTAAATGTTTCGTCAGGCCAGCGGTAAATTGTTTGAACAATTCCCTGATACTCCGAGGGTAAGTACCTTAACAATTGAAATGACTGATACCAGTCAGCTGGGGGAGCGTTAGCGTCTTTTAATTGCTTAACTATCATCCTCAACCTCGCTGCAAATAAGCCTATTTCCTCCCCTTCATTTAATCTACATGAAAAAAAGTCATCTGTGAGTCTCATAGCACGAGCTCTAGATTCAGGTTTAAAGTGTTTATTTAATTTTTCCGAAACTTCGTTGGGGTCATAAGTGCCAGATATAAGAGGCTTGTATTCATTTGAAATGTTCAAAAATATCGTGCTATAAGCACGCCCGTATCTAATCTTGTAATCCCTCAATTCCTTAGTGTCAGTGTCAGGGGGTCTTTTTTCTATACCACCGACTATTTCCCAACAATACCCTTACGTCATCCTGCCAAGACTCGTAATTGTCGGCAGACAATTTTTCTATTTGGGTAATTGAAGCTTCCATTTTGAAAAGTTAGGATACAACACAATTCACAAGAAAAGATTAAAAACACTACAGGCCCGCCCTCTTATAATTTTAAGGCACTTAAAATCTGTTTGTATACTTTAAAAACTAA
This sequence comes from Cheiracanthium punctorium, assembly GCA_038373885.1. Classification (NCBI taxonomy): domain Eukaryota; kingdom Metazoa; phylum Arthropoda; class Arachnida; order Araneae; family Cheiracanthiidae; genus Cheiracanthium; species Cheiracanthium punctorium. Next base: position 75,062 of record JAWZYV010013564.1, on the reverse strand, counting down.
ACACATTATAAATACACTCAACATATTCAAAACACATTTAAACTTGGGCAAGGAGAACCATAACCGTGAAGAATTATTATATTATTACGGATTATTAAATTATTATATTATATACTATACGGTTCATGGCTCAATCTCTTATTACACACATCACAGTAGTAGTAGCTTTCGGAGAGACAGACCGAGACTTGAAAAGTAACTTTGTGATGCCTTTTTATATCTGCCAGTTAGTGCGAGACTACGATAGATATTTGCATAGGGGGAAAAAAAAAAAAGTCCTTATTTTATGCAAATTAGAAACAGCGTCATCTATCGGCGAGAAATGTAAACTTTTTATTACGGCGTTAAAGATATGACGATGTTTACACCGTCATTTTCAAATGCTAACGAACTTACGTTTTCACTCAGAAAACTTTTAAAGAAGTTTACAAAAGTTTCGTTTTTCACTTTAGCAAATTTAGAGATAAAATGTCATGGAAATAAAAGGTAAGTAAAGAAATAGCGTTTTTTTCCTAACACTTTTGACTCTTTGTTAATTTTTTGCCACACTTGCAAATTTTGCTTTTCTTATCTGCATTTATTGTAAGTGTTGACTCTAGATTGATTTTGCAGGACGCAGCGGCCGGCGGCCCTTTTATTGTCTTTTTAGCGCCCGGCGGCCCTATTTCTCTTCTTTATGTGCCCTCCTGCTTTTACATTTTTATTATTATTAGTCAGCAATCACCACTTTTTATTTCTTACATACCATTTGCGGCCCATCACGAAAATACGTTAATTAAAACGGCTCCTTCACAGAAATACGATTGAGTACAATAACTCCATCATAAAAATAGGTCGATTGAAAGCGGCCCTTTCACGAAAACCGTCTATGAAATCGAATCTTTCCCACAAATGCCTTTTTCAAATACTCTATTCTTTCAGATCGAAATACTGTTACTGCCTTTTTCATTGTCTTAGCATTTGCGCGAGCCGAGTAACCCGAAAAGGGGCCTCTCTAGTATGTTTTGTTTTTGCTGACTCAATGAGAAGCCCGATCGGCCGGGCAGAACTACCTGGGCATTTCACTTAGCAGTTGGGGGAAGAAAATACGGTTGGGAAAATCAAAATTTTCTTAAGTTATCTAAAAATTTGCGATTCCATCTGTCAATCCTCAAATATCGGTAGCTACGTTTGATAAATAAGTAGTTGCGAATTATCAAACAATCGTTATTCCAGAGTTCGTCGCTAGCTGTATAATAGTTATTGCTCTTTGTGTTTTTAATAGCTTTGCGCACTAACAATTTTTTTTTTTTTTAATTTCCCCCCAAACGATTTCCTCTTTTTAATCGGCTTTCTCAGTACATATTATTCTTAATGTATAACAGCTATTTACTAACCATACATAATTAAGGATGATACAGAAAGTATGCCATAGCAAAACTACGTTCTGCGATTCGAAAATTTTGTAGGATTTGCTTGTATGTTATGGCAAGCCTAGACAAGGGATATCTTCTAAGGGGGGGTGCCTTGGTTGGATGACTTTTTAAAGAGTTCTAACGTGTATTGACATTACATTTGATGAAACCGACAAAAACTCCAGACGGACTGTCGCGCGGCCGCTCTTCAACACTTCCGGCGTCTACTATGTTCAGTGGCTTTATCCGCTCAAATCGATCTAAAAAACGTGCGATTTGCGATGTTTTGCGAATAAAGCAATTGAAAGACATTATACTTTTGCCAAAAAAAGGAGCATAATAATGATCTTTTGCTTTAGCAGTGTAGCACTAGGGTTATTAGCGCCCGGTGTGGTTCTTCAGTTTGCCGCCCCATTCATTCTCCAGTTTCAGCATTCTGCCCCCATTTCGGTCCTTTAGTTTTCCACCATATTATTTTTAAGTGTCCTGCCGGCCACCATCTTTTTTTTTTATCCTGCCACCCGGGTACCCCCTCCCCCGCCTCTTATTATGCCACAGTTTTAATTATATAAAATTAGAGTAACTGCAGAATTTAGTAAATCAGACTATTGACAAGATTTGGTATTCTAAATATTCATATTACATTTGTTATTTTTTTTTAATTCTCAACATTTTAATGAATGAAGAAAAAATATTAAAAGTAAAAGATAACTAGTTCTGGGAAAGGATGTCTTAAGAAAGCAAACTGTGTCATAAGTTAACAGCTAGGTTATTCATAAAACAAACTGTCATCAATTTAAGCTTATTTTCAGTTTTTAAAAACTTAAAAAAAAATCGAAATAATTCTGGAAGGTTTTTTAATATATAATTTGTTTGAGTACTTCTGGCAAAAGGATGTTAATTATTTTTATTATTATAATTATTTTAAGCTCATTAAAAACATTTGACAGTTAAAATAAAATATTAATGCTTTTTTCATTTTCAAAAGATTAAAGCAAGGTTTAAGAAAGAAAATTTTTAAAGAGAACTTTTTAAGTATGTTACAAAAAATTAAAAATAAAGCTTTATGAAAAATAAATTATTTAAAATATGTTAAACTGTATTCCATACCTTTGGACAATTCTGTGAGTTAAAAAAAAAAAATTATATCTGCTAAAAAACCTACATGTAGTAATTGTTTTTATTTATTTTAAAGAATAGTGCTTTTTAAAAATCTTATATTCACTTTTCATGAATGAGCAAACATTAAATTAGAAGTGAAAGAAGAAGAACAAATATATTTCAGTGATTTGATATGGTGTAGTACATTCCAACCATTGGATGTAATACAAAATTTGCATGACTGTCATTTATTCTAGCAATCTTCTGTGTTCTGTATTCAATTTTCCCAATTTCTATAGTTATCAGTTGATGGATGAGTTGAATTGTTTGATGCAATTCCAAATAATGTCTAATAGTAATAAAGGTATATAATTCAGTAACTGTAGAAATATTTACTTGGTAATCATTCAGTAATTATTGCGAACAAAAGAATTTAAATAAAATTATGATTTATATTATTAAATTTTATACATCCTGCACTGCAGAAATTTTATTATTTTTATTACATGCTAAACACTTCTATCCTAATCCACTTACATTGACAGTCCTTTTCTGTTTAAAAGTTTGTACCAATATAGGTGAAATATCTTATATGAATGTGATCCAGTAATTGTGGTCCAGTAGTGATAGTGTGATAAAATTGAGGAAAAAAATTAACAGTCCATCTGCTTTCCCCTACTGCCTAACAAATCATGTCTGGCTAAAAATTTCTGAAACCTTCTTCAATAAATGTACTATTCTTATAAATAATAAACATTTACATCACGTAATTTTGAGGGGGAAAAAATTAAGCAGAAAATTCAAATTACTTAGATTAAAACTTTTTTTTTTTAATCAAAAACTTCTAGTTATGTACAGATTTAATTCACATATTTATGTCATGTTTAGAGCAAAATATTATCAACAAATCATTTTTCCTATTTCGCTTACACTTACTTCTACAGGATATTTTCTCCAAAAGAAGGGGGGGGAAACTAAAGACAAACTGGAGAAAATCTAACTATGCATTGTAAGTCAGAACACATATTACAACTCTACATGTTAAATTTTCGGGGATCAGATAGTTTCAAACCAGTTTCTAGATATGTTATCTACCTGTACATTCTCGTGGAACCCCAAATTGCCCTTTTTGAGAACAGGGTGCCCTTTTTAAAATTTCCCCACGGGTGGCCCTTTTTTCTAGAGTCAACACAGTGAAATCTTCAATTTTATACTCCAAAATTATGTTAATTCTGATCCCAAATCTTACTTTTCCTCGCGGAAGCTAAATTTTTTCTGCTCGCGGGGTGCTCCCAAATCGAATGTTGGAGTTAACATCCCTGAAGAAACAACGCTAGGAAAACCGTTCATAACTGTATCACTTGCTTTAAAAAATAAACCGAAGGTAGAAGAGCAAATAATGGCTTCACTACCTAAAGAAAGAGTAACGGTTGCCCCTCTCTTTGCTAATACAGTTATGACTTGGAGGGGAGGCCCACAGGGGGCCAGGCACCACGACCATGGGTCTATTGTACCATCCCCAAGCAATATGAAAAGTCCTGAAAGGCCCTATGAAAAGAGCCCAGTAGCAGATGCGAACATCAGCATAGACCTAACAGACCATTAAAAGCGGATAAAAACACTTAAAATCCGTCAGTAGCACTTTCGGTGGCAGCCACCACCTTCTTCATCTCTGGTCTCAAAATGCCTTGCTCTCTTCCTCAGTATGGCGTTCCATCCAGGATCTATCTGCGCATGTGTCATGTCATTTATAGCGCCATCTGTCGTTATAATCTGTAAAGCTTCCATGTTTAGGGCATAATAGTTATTTTTGTAATTGGAGAGTTTTTTGGCTATTATTAAAGTCGATTTCTATGGGGCGTTCTTGGGCTATTTTTGAGAGGGCAGTACTGGGTTTATTGAATTTAATGTCATTGTGGTGTTCCTTTTTTCGGTCTTTGATTTTCCTTTTCGTCATACCAATATAGCAGCCTGGTTTATTAGAACTATTGTCTGTAAAGTTTATTTTATAAATTCCGGCGGTTTCATCAGGAGCAATAGTGTGTTTGTCACTGTGAATGCGTTTGAAAATATTTTGATTAGGTTTTATGGGAATTTTAATATTTTTCTTAGCAGCTTCATTTGTTATTTTTAGAGCGGCTCCCCTGCAGTAAGGAATGGCGTTGGTAAATTTTGGTCTCGGGTTTTGATAGTTGTTAATTTGTTCAAGCTTCTTGATTCTCTTTTTGAAAAGGTTTTGCTAAGAAAAATATTAAAATTCCCATAAAACCTAATCAAAATATCTTCAAACGCATTCGCAGTGACAAAGACACTATTGCTCCTGATGAAACCGCCGGCATTTATAAAATAAACTTTACAGACAATAGTTCTAATAAACCAGGCTGCTATATTGGTATGACGAAAAGGAAAATCAAAGACCGAAAAAAGGAACACCACAATGACATTAAATTCAATAAACCCAGTACTGCCCTCTCAAAAATATCCCAAGAACGCCCCATAGAAATCGACTTTAATAATAGCCAAAAAACTCTCCAATTACAAAAATAACTATTATGCCCTAAACATGGAAGCTTTACAGATTATAACGACAGATGGCGCTATAAATGACATGACACGTGCGCAGATAGATCCTGGATGGAACGCCATACTGAGGAAGAGAGCAAGGCATTTTGAGACCAGAGATGAAGAAGGTGGTGGCTGCCACCGAAAGTGCTACTGACGGATTTTAAGTGTTTTTATCCGCTTTTAATGGTCTGTTAGGTCTATGCTGATGTTCGCATCTGCTACTGGGCTCTTTTCATAGGGCCTTTCAGGACTTTTCATATTGCTTGGGGATGGTACAATAGACCCATGGTCGTGGTGCCTGGCCCCCTGTGGGCCTCCCCTCCAAGTCATAACTGTATTAGCAAAGAGAGGGGCAATCGTTACTCTTTCTTTAGGTAGTGAAAACATTATTTGCTCTTCTACCTTCGGTTTATTTTTAAAGCAAGTGATACAGTTATGAACGGTTTTCCTAGCGTTGTTTCTTCAGGGATGTTAACTCCAACATTCGATTTGGGAGCACCCCGCGAGCAGAAAAAATTTCATTTGGGAGCACCTCGGGAGCAGAAAAATTTCATTTGGGAGCAGAAAAATTCCATTTGGGAGCAGAAAAATTTCATTTGGGAGCAGAAAAATTTCATTTGGGAGCAGAAAAATTCCATTTGGGAGCAGAAAAATTCTATTTGGGAGCACAAAAATTTAGCTTCCGCGAGGAAAAGTAAGATTTGGGATCGGAATTAACATGATTTTGGAGTATAAAATTGAAGATTTCACTGTGTTGACTCTAGAAAAAAGGGCCACCTGATAATATCAATCCTGATGAAACCGCCGGTATTTATAAACTAAGCTTTACAGGCAATAGTACCAATAAACAGGGCTGCTATATTGGCATGACAAAACGAAAAATCAAAGCCCGAAAAAAGGAACAGCAAACTGACATTAAATTCAATAAAACCACTACTGCCCTCGCAAAAATAGCCCAGGAACACCCCATAGAAATCGACTTTAATAATAGCCCAAAACTCTCCAATTACAAAAAATAACTATTATGCCCTAAACATGGAAGCTTTACAGATTATAACGACAGATGGCACTATAAATGACATGACACATGCGCAGATAGATCCTGGATGGAACGCCATACTGAGGAAGAGAGCAAGGCATTTTGAGACCAGAGTTGAAGAAGGTGGTAGCTGCCACCGAAAGTGCTACTGACGGATTTTAAGTGTTTTTATCTGCTTTTAATGATTTTAATCCTGTCCGTCCTATTGCTTTTAAATGACCTAACAGACATTTTGTGAAGCTCCCAGGGCTCAATGATATGGTGTCCAAGATGCTCGAACCTGTAAGCCGAGAAGTACTCACACTCACAAAGGATGTGCAAAGCAGTTTCCTCCTTAAGAAGACAACCCTGACAAGTGGGATCATCGACAACCTTCATTATATTTAGATGCCTTTTAAGGCAACAGTGCCCAGTTAACAGGCCAATAGCCCTACGGAGACTGGACCTATTAAGACACAGAAGTTCCTTTCATCTGTCACCAGGGAAGCCAAGATTAATCTCTTTGGCCTGCCTCTGGCCATAGCAATTAAGTCAGTTAGAATACTGAAGCCTCCAAAAGTGGTTAAAAACAGTATCCCTGTAGCTTTTGCCCGAACTGCCAAGAACCGGCTCAGGTCCAACAAAAGAGGAACCAGAGCCCGACCTGGCAAGAAAATCAGCCATCTCATTGCCAGAATGGCCAGGAACCCAATACAGAGTAACCTTATTGAGACGAGAGAGCTTGCAAAGCCCCAAATAACACTCCCAGACCAAGTAGGAGGAGATAGCAGTGCTTTGCAAGGCCATCAGAGCAGCCCTACTATCGGAGAAGTTTAAGATATGCTTCCTAGAGTAACCAGCATTTAAACAAAAAACACTGCACATAAGGATAGCATAAACCTCTGCCTGAAAGACAGAAGCATAGAGGCCCAGAGAATAAAAAAGCTTAATGCCATTGTCCGGACAACAAACTCCAGCTCCAGTACGATTACCAAGCTTGGAGCCATCAGTGTACCACACGATACACCTGTTCTTACTATAATTAGGAGGCTTTCGCCAGTCATCTCTAGAGGGGAAATGAACAGAGAAAGATCCGTCAAAGACATGCCTGACAAGCATATTGTCAGAAGGCATGCTGTAGAAAGGGTGAGCCAGCATAGAAGAATCAAGATCACCCCATGAAAGGTATTGCGAGTAATCCTTCCAGTAACCCAGGTCCCTAAGCCTCTTTCTGCAGACCAGGGCCTCAGCCTCAATAAAAGAATGCAGAGGCAAAAGGTTTAAAAGCAATTTAGTGGTTGCAGTAGGAGTTGTACGAAGACAACCCGTGATAGTCAAACACGCCATCCTTTGAACACGGGTAAGATCCTTCCTAGATGAAACTAAGGAAGATCTAGACCACCAGACAATGGACCCATACGAAATGATCGGGCAAACAATCATGGTGTAGATCCTATTAATAGACCGAGGACTCAGGCCCCAAGTCCTGCCAATAGCACTCCTACAAGCCCGAAAGACTCGTTTGGCCTTAGCAAGACAGTAATCAAGGCGATCGATTCTTCTACCCCAAATGGGAGTCAAAGTAAACACCCAAAAACTTCACCGAAGAGGAATAGGCAATAGACTGTCCAAAAAAGGAAAGCTTAGAAGACTTGAAGTGCTTAGCACTAGGAAAAGCAACCAAACAAGTCTTCAGGGGATTGACAGAAAGCCCAGTATCAGAACACCAGCTCTCCACCGCTTTCAAGGCCGAGTTAATGAAGCCAGTGCCCACAGGGCCAAACTTACCCCTGCCCACAATGGCAATATCATCAGTATAGCCAATTCAGTAGACCAGACCCCAATGCTAGATAACTTTGCCAACAAGGAGTCCACCACAATACACCATAATAAAGGTGAAAGAACCCCACCTAGGGGGCGCAATACCGAATCATTTAAGCAAAACCGGTATTTTCGGTATTGGCTCCAGACCAATACCGATAATCCGGTATTTTCGATATTTCCGGGATTAAGCTAAAGTTAGCAAATTTAGTATAATAAAGTTAGTTTGCGGAGGAATAGTAAGTAGGTACCTAACCTAAATGAATTTATCTTCTAAATAAAACAAAATATTCATTGACACAAGGTTTATTATTTGATATGTTGGTAATCAATCAGTTAGTTCTTAGCAATAATTTACTAATACTAAATGCCCGTTTATTCCTTTATTAAAATAACTTAGGTTAACTAGTTCAAATACTTAATTAAATGTAGTGTTTGACTAGGAAGTAGGATTCCTACTAGGAATCAGTTCTAAAAATAAAATGTTTATCAAACTTAAACATCTCACAACAGTCGCAACATAAACACAACGAACCAAAAAAATGCACTTCTAATTAATTCTCATAAAACATAAAATTAATAAATTCTCATGAAACATAAAATTAACTCTTAGTATGGTTTACTAATCATCAAATAATATTCTAATTAACAAAATAATAAAAATGCTTAAATTAAATTCAGTCCAAATGAAATTGAGTTACAAAGAGGTAATAAAAATATTATTAAATCTCCATTACATTTTTGCTTGAGCTTGAGCCTTGTAATGAGATCGTAGAAACAGTAAAGTATCTAAACTTTTATCACTCAATCTTGATCGCAAATGATTACACAAGTAACCTGATGAAGAGAAAGCTCTCTCTGACTCTACACTAGTTGGTGGAATACTTATTAAATTCTTGAAGGCCATACTCAAATATTTTCCTCTAGACCCACCGTTTTCGTAAAGAGCCATTTCTATTTTGATTAAAGAGTCAAAGTCAGGTGCAGTAGTCTATTGATGTGCTGTTCTGATTTAGCATTTGCTTTTTCACTGCCATTTCTAGCTGTTTCTTTAGCGGCACTGAAGCTGAAGGGAGATCATCATATGCAGAAACAGTAACATCATGTGTAGATTCCATATTAAAATTTTCTTTGGGTTTGACAACATCCACAATGTGCTTTCTCATCTCTGTGCAATCTGGCCTTAAAAATAAATCACAGTATTCATTTGCCGAATCGAAATAGGTTTTTGGGTTATGCAGATAATTTAAGGTTGAGGCAACCAGCAACCTTCGTTCCTTAACCCTACGTTACAAGTTCAAGAGAAGTTACAAGTTCACAAGCAACTAACTCATGTTGCATGGCTTCTAATTTTGTTAACATAAACTTCAGAGCAGTATCGGCAGTAATTAGGTTAGCGGTTCTTTTGCACAGTTCTTCGACAGTGGCTTTAAGTATTTCAAATACTCTGCTGAGATCAGCCAGACGTTGGTATTCACTTTCTGATAGCTTTTGATGATTAATTTTTAAATCTATCATTGCCTTCTGGATCGGAACTTTTAAGCTTCACAAATCTCTCCAACATATCTGCTAAACTGTTCCAACGTGTTCTACAATCTAAAATCAAATTAGTTTCACCAATCATTTCCTCTTTCACATGTTTTTGCAGCAAATCATTTTTTGTTGGCGACTTTCTAAAAACTTTCACAATTTTACGGACTTTTTCTATTAATTCTTTGAAAATAAATTCGTTGTTAGGATTAGTCCTTGCGATTACATGAAAACCATCATTGTCATCTTCATCATCATCGTCTGAAGCAAAGGTGTCATTATTCTCATCGACTTCTGTTTCAATTACCCGTGTTTGGCAATTTTCTTTATTTTTGTACAAGACATCTAGTATTGCAAGCTGTATACCGTGAGCAAGACACTATTGATGGAAAATCGATGCATCACGGCCAAAGGCCACCATTACAGAAGCACCGTCAGTTGTGGTACAAATTACGCCGTCCTTCAGAGATAATTCGAACGCTAACAATCTTTTCTCCAGCGACTGCAAGCAAATTCTGGCTGGCATACTTCCAATTATTCTTACAAGGCCGAGATTAACAAAATTGTTTTTCATCATAGGACTATGCACATTGACATTCATAAAACGTCTATTTCTTGTACTAATCCATTCATCTAGAGTCACCGAGACCTTAACTCCGTCATTTTTTTTATTTTTTGAAGCTTGTTTATTATAGACAATTTTACAGTTTCACCGTGCTTCATCACCATATTTTTAATCGAATTTGAAGATGTAGGCAATTTGTAGCCAGATTGCGCCATGACTCGTCTTTGGTCATTTGAAGTAATAAAAAAGCTAAAAGGTAAGCCATCTACAGACGTCATACGAGAAAGCGTTTCTGGTAAGCTATTGGAACTTGTAAAATAATCAGTCAATTTGTCCCTTTTTTTTGGTGTTTCATCTTCCGTAGCAGTGGCAAAAAATGATGTATTTGCCGTAAAAGTCGTTGCCAGCTGATGTTGACTAATAGCATCAATATTATGTTTTAAAACTATAGAATGTGCTGTTTTTAAATGAGTATGAAGCCCTGAAGTTGAGCCGCCCGATGTCTTGATTATTTGAAGCTTTAAGAAAACGACTCCATACTGATGTTTCTGTTTCTGACAATTTTTTGTGCTTTTCATGTAGAATTTTGTCTTGATCTGCCAATTCTGCCATCGTTTTCGACTAATAACAACCTATAAAGAAAATATCAAATTGCACTTACAAGAAATAAATCGCTGAACTTGAACCCTGCATAAAACACATTGATTCAAAACATGAAAATAAGATGAAATAAATCCATACTTATACTATTATAATACAAAGTCGCGGACACAGCTAGTTTAAAGTTCATTCATACTATGACTGTTCAACAAAAGCAAAACTAAATATTATGGTCAATCAAAGGGCAAAGCTATAAAAATAAGTTGAAAACAACTGCGGTAGAAACCATTAATTAAACGTTCATTTATATCGTAATTTCTATCTTAGCTATTTGCAGTGCAATACATACAATACAAATGTAGAAAAATATTTGCATTCTAAATTCCGAGTGTGGATAACAAAAATAAACCACAACACCAACAAAACACGCAATGACAAATGACGATGACGAAATGTAAACAGTTGAAATAGAAAATTTGACACTTGTTGGTCGCAACGCAACTAACTTCAACTCACTCATTTGCACCGTTCGCGCCACGCCATTGGTTCGTTCGCTAATCATTGCGCGGGACAGAGAGCGGGAAGTTCGGCTACTCGGCTGTCGCCGGATTCATGGGTCTTGGCGTAAGGTGAACGAACTCGCGCACGCGTAATTTGAATGAAATGGCGCGTAACTTTTTCTATTTGTATTTTATTTATTTTACTAAAACCGAAAATACCGAATATCCCGGTTTTTGTGAAATGAATACCGGTATTAATTAGACCTAAATTTGGCCCGGTATTCCGGTATTTTCGAAATTCGGTATCCCGGTTTGCGACCCCTAACCCCACCCTGGGGAGTACCAGCAGAAAGACGTGCATCAAGGTATCCCCCAGAAGCGAAGCAGAGATAAGCCTGTACGAGAGTAGATTATCAATCCACTGACAGACAGTTTTATCAACACACTTGGAAGAAAGGGCAGACAAAATCGTACCAGAGGGAACCCTGTCAAAGGCTCCCTCAATGTCAAGAAAAACAGCAAGTGCCACTTCCTTACAGCAGACACTTTTCTCGACAGTAAAAGCAAAATCATAGAGAGCAGTAGTAGTAGATCTGCCAGGCTGATAGGCATGCTGATTTACAGACAAAGGGAAACGACTAAGCAACGTATCCCTAATGTGCCTATCAATAAGCTTCTCAAGAGCCTTTAGGAGAAAAGAAGAGAGACTAATAGGTCTAAAAGACTTAGCCTCAAAACAGTTGTCTTTCCCAGGCTTAGGAATAAATACAACACGAGTGTGCCTCCACAAAGTGGGGACATACCTTAAAGCAATGCAAGCCCTAAAGATCTTGCATAAAGAAGGAGAAAGCAGTGCAATGCCTTCCCTGAGAAGGAAAGGAATAATACCATCCATGTCTGTGTTTAGCAGACTTTTTATACTTCAAAATTTTAAGCAGTGAAAGCTAGTAAGAAAATGAATTGAGGGCTTGCCAGGTAAAAGATGACAAAAGCGTTTACCTTGATAGTTCTTTTATTTTAGTAATGAGGTATGAAGGCTTGTATACAGATGGGGATGAACAAAAACAGGTATTTGATGTGGTACAGCATCTATGTGTCGTCGGACGTTCTGGACAACAAACCAGCCTATGGTACCGGGTCGAACAGCATTGTCTTGAGATAAACTTGCAGTGGCGTAATCAAAAGGCTTTCTTTGGAAGCGGCGGCGGGAAGGCTCCAGGTTAATCGCTTGACTCAGCTCAGAGCATCTCACACGGCTGGCCACGAGCGTCCTTCTACACACATCTTGTCGCATCACCCTTTTCGCCTCTCCTCTCTCCATCGCGGCGAACGGCGAACTTTTATACTGTCGGCCAGGCAACGACGTCACTAATGACTGCGGACCTGTGACGTGAAAAGAAAAAGGAGAAAATAGCTCCGCGGCAAGTCGCCGGGAGTACAGCGCCTCTAGCGGCCAAAAACAGAAACACATTATGCAAAACGTTTTGCAGCAATTAGGTGCTTGTTTGAAGCGTTGATATTAGAATAGTGTTAAGTACGAACTCTAATTAAGAAAAATAAGAGCTATCTGTGCCTTTAGATTTTAAGGCAAATAATTAAAGTTAAGTTATACAGCATTCAGTTATAATAAAGAAAAACACAACCACATGTCATGGAACCTTTAAGGTAAGGTTTACAGTTACTTTTCCTAACAATGGCCCGCCTTCCATGACATGGCAAAAGAAACTGCTTCAAACAAGTAAAAAGAATTTCTTTCAAAAGAGAGTAAGTACTTTTCCCTCTGAAAAGAACAAAAGACACATTATTCAAATAGCGATGAACACAGATGAGAAAGCACAGAGGATTGGTACAAAATACGCATAGTTACACTATAAAGTACGACTGGCGAGTAAAAAAAAAACACTTTTCAAAAGATTCACATAATGCAATTAAACACATTTGCATTCACTTTACAACGAAAAACAACAAGCTTGTATTTTTTTTCTCTTTAGGGGTGAGGTGCACAAAAAAAAAACTCTTGAGGAAAGAGATAAAAATAGAAAAGTTTGAGTCATTTACATTCACAGAGCAAGGTGGGCATATAGGAGCTTCCATTCAACATACTGGGACTCACAAAATTAAAAGATAACATCTCCTGTGACGAATGACGAAAATATACCGTCTAAGAACAATCCTCCTTCTCCACCACATTCTCTGGCAAATTACAATGTCACCTCACGAGACGTAACCGAGGCTGCTCGAATGGGCGAAAAAGGGTCCTGACCCCCAGAACAGTATACTCCGTGGGGAACTTTACTCCTTACATCTGTAAAAGTAAAGAAACAAACAATGAAAAAAAAGGATGGTGACGAGTCACCGTTAAAGGAACAAATCCTCTTGACCAAGGCTTTTTTTTTTTCTTTTCAGAAAGATCAAGAAAATTTTTCCTTTCCCCCTTTTATTTCATAGAGAGTCTTCGACTTGACAAAAGGGAAAAAGTTGTGTTCAAAAGGAGAAAGTCGAAAGCGACTTTTCAGAAAAATTTGCCTAGATTCCCTTTAGTGGGAGTAGGACTTTGAAATTTTCTTTTCAAAAAGAAAGTCTAAAGCGACTTTTCAAAAATTTTGCCTAGGTTCCCTTTAGTGGGAGTAGGGCTTGGATACTGAACAAAAAAGTCTTTCGTTGAATGTTGTAAGTCCAGTCTTTGGAAGAGGTTTTGTGAAAATATCTGCTGGGTTATTCTTTGTATTTATATATTTTAAGGTAAATAATTTATCTATAACTAGGCTTCTTAAAAAGTGATACTTTACATGTATGTGCTTCGTCCGGCTGTTCTCAATGGGTGAGTTGCTGAAATCTATGGCGGCAGTATTGTCGCAAAAAAGTGTAACTTTATCCAGGTCTTTGGGAAGTAGTTTTAAATTTATTAGCTCATTATAAATTCTTTGTATCCACAGCAATTCTTTAGCGGCTTCTGTCAGGGCGATAAATTCCGACTCCATCGAAGATAGAGCGACACACTTCTGTTTAGACGTACGCCATGATATGGGGGTTTGATCCAGCATTAAAATATATCCTCCCATTGACACTCGGTCATCTCTGTTTGAAGCAAAATCAGCGTCTGAGTAGCAATTTATGGAAATTTGATTTATATTAGATAATTTTAATTTGAGGTGTGAAGTAGATTTAACGTAGCGAAGTAATTTTATTAATTGATTGAAATGATTATATCCGGGATTAGATTGAAATTGTGATAAAACATTTACTGCGTATGGAATATCTGGACGGGTCCTGCTTGCAAGGAACGACAAACATCCTAAGATGTTGCGATAGGGAAATTTTTCCATTTCTTTAACTTCTGCGGCGTTAGTTGGACAGTCCATTTTTGACATTACGATACCCGGAGCGATTGGAAGGGATGAAATGGGTATATTAAAACTTTTAAAGCGGTTGTAAATCTTGTTTATGTATTCCTCTTGATGTATAAATAAGCCATTTTCATTTTCTTCTAACTGAACGCCTAATAGTTTTCTTGTTTTCCCCAACTTCTTAAGATTGATTTTTCCTTCTAATAAATCGAATACGTGGTTTATTTCCTTTTCTGTTTTAGCTAGGAGTACAATGTCGTCTACGTATAGAAGTAACACTACTAGATTGTTGTAAACATAAACGCAGTTAGTCCACTCAAGCTTGAAAAAATGTAATTCAGTTAAAATTCTGTGAAACTCATTAAACCATTCTCTGCCACTCTGCTTCAAACCATATAAGGCTTTATTTAGTTTACATACAAAATCTTTCTTACCTTCTTCCTTGAAACCTTGAGGTTGGAACATATAAATTTCCTCTTCAATCGGAGCGTACAGGTACGCGGAGGTTACGTCAGCTTGAGAGTGGTTCCATTTATAGTGACCTACTAGTAATGAAAAAAAGAAACGAATTACAGTAAAATTAACAACAGGACTAAAGACTTGATCGTAAGTTTCCCCTCTTCTTTGCCCAAAACCCTGGGCGACGAGTCTTGATTTAAACCGTACGATTTTTCCACTAGCGTCTCTTTTTACTGTATACACCCATCGGTTTCCGATGATTTTCGCATTTTCAGGTTTCGGAACTAAGTCCCATACTTTTCTTTCATTCATTATATCTATCTCGTCATTCATAGCTTGCATCCACTTCTTGGCCTCGGGAGATTTGATTGCCTGGAAAAAATTATTTGGTATTTGAATTTCGTTTAGTCAGGAATCTGAAATATTAGCTTCATCTTGTACAATGCCCGAGTATGTATTTTTACCTTTAAAACAAAACATTTCTGGATCATATTTAATCCCGTGTTTGTTGCAGTAGCTTTTTACATCATTATGAGATCTTAACCTGACATTACTGCCCTCAATTCCGTAATATATATCGGTTCGGAACTTGTCTTTTCTTGGAACTGCTCTTCTAAACCAGTTTACTCTTTTAAGCTGCGTTTTTACGTTTCTATACGATTCCCTCTCCCCTTCGGATTCGTCACTTTCCCCTTCCTCAGATGTACTCGGCTTATCGAAACACATTTCTTCCTTTTTGTCAAAAATAAAATCCTTTTCCTGTGTTTCGTCTTCATATTCACTATCTCCCGAATCCTCGTTGGGTGAACTTACAGGGTCCAGTACGACTTCATGTTTTTGTATTTCCTCTTCAAATCTAACGTTAGAAGTCTCGATTACTTTCCTATCGCCAGGGATCCAAATCCTATATCCACGACTTTGCATCGCGTAACCCACTATAGTGCCCTGTTTTGCCCTCATGTCAAGTTTATTTCTTAATTGACGAGGTACTCCCACGTAAAGTTTCGAACCAAAAATTCTTAAGTGTTTAATGGAAGGTTTACGGCCACTAAAAAGTTCAAAAGGCGTTCTTACTTGATTAGCGTGGCAAGTTCGGTTCCAAACGTAGGTAAAACAAAGAAGTGCTTCTGACCAAAAGCTGTTACTTAATCCGCTTGAGCTTAGCATAGCTTTTACAGCATCTAGTGCAGTGTAGTTGTATCTCTCGCTGACTCCGTTCTGCTCGGGAGTATAGTCGTTTGTTCTTTCAGCGTGAATCCCTTCTTCATCTAAAAACTTTTTAAATTCGTTATGACAAAATTCCATCCCATTATCGGTTCTGATGTTAATAATTTTAGTGTTTAAAAATCTTTCTGCCCTTCTTTGAAATTTCTTAAAACACTCAAATACCTCGGTTTTCTTTCTCATAGGATATACGGTAGTCTTCCTGGAGTAGTCGTCTGTTATTGTTAAAAAGAAACGATGACCAACTATTGATTGGTTGGGGAGTGGATCACAGACATCCATATGTAAAAGTTGTAGGGGTTTAGTTGAGCGGATTGAAGGGATGCTTTTAAAACTTTTACGTCTCGTTTTAGCTATTTTACAATTATGGCATGAAATTTCGGGGTTTGCTTTTAAAGTAGGAAGGCCAAAGACACAGTTTGATTTACTGGTTTCAATTATGGACTTATAATTAATATGACAGAACCTTTGGTGCCAGAGTTCTAAATCTTCCGATTTAGGGGGAGAGGAGACATTTGCTTCTGGTTTCTTCTCGTGAGTATTTTTAAAGTTTCGCTTCAATTTATCATACTTGGGATACAAAAAATACGGTCCTTGCTTCTTATAGGCGGTGAATAATTTTCGATTATTTTTCAGAAATGCATGAACTTTACCCTGACCACCTCTAAAGGTAAGACCTTCTGAATCGAGGATAGAACCGGATAGTAAATTGCGTCTTAGTTCAGGGGAGTATAAAGCATTTCTCAGAACACGTTTCATCTTTCCGTTCTGGAAGCTCAGAACTACGGTTCCCTTCCCCTCGACAGGACATTCAATACCATTTATGGCGATAGACATTGACTTACCCTTAGTGGGTGTAAAATATTTAAATAAATCTTTTTCATTACAAAAGTGATTACTTGCGGCAGTGTCAAAAACCCATGAACGATCATTTTCAATTACTTGGTTAGAATAAGCTTCAATAATAAAATTTTTAGGGCGATAAGATCCTTTTTGCTTTTGGGGAGGAGGGTGTCTGCAGTTGATTTTTAAATGTCCGGTTTTCCCGCATCCATAGCAGCGCCTCGTCTCACGTTTAAAGTTTCCTTTACGAGGGGTACGTTTTTCATGTTTGGCTTGACTGGACATAGCAATAGCGGCACGGTCGCCTAAGCTTTGTTTCAACCTGGCTTCCTCAGCTAGAACTTTATCGAACTTAAATTCATCGTCATCCCACCTATAGATGGCCTGCACAATCCCTGCGTACTCAGGGGGTAAATACCTAATTAATTGAAAGGATTGGTACCAATCCGCTAATGGTGTACCGGCTTCACGCAACTGCGTTGCAATCGATTTTAAACGAGCACCAAATAATCCTACTTCCTCATTGTCGTTAATTCTGCATGAAAAGAACTCATCGGTCAAAGCGATAGAACGAGCTCTTGATTCGGGCTTAAAGTGTTTCTTCAGCTTTTCCCAAACTTCCTTGGGATCATATGTCCCGGCGAGGAGGGGCTTATATTCACTGGATATATTTAAATATATGGTACTATACGCTTTACCGTATCTAATTTTATAGTCCCTCAACTCTTTAACTTCCGTTTCTTTTGGTCTAATTTCTTCGCCGGTTACAATATCCCAGCAATTTCTATCTATTAACAAGACTTTTATATCTTCTTTCCATGTCTCATAGTTATCAGAGCCCAATTTATCAACTTGCATCGATATAGTTTCCATTTTTTTTTTCAGACAGATTTATATAATTAAAAGCTTTTAATCAGGGCCCGCCCTCTTAATGCTCGTTAAAATCTTTTTGTAAATAGTTAAAATCAAGGGATACATGCACATACTCAATAACATAATCTTCACATAATTTTAAATGGCAGAGGCCCATAACCGAAATGTCTGTGTTTAGCAGAGTTTTTATACTTCAAAATTTTAAGCAGTGAAAGCTAGTAAGAAAATGAATTGAGGGCTTGCCAGGTAAAAGATGACAAAAGCGTTTACCTTGATAGTTCTTTTATTTTAGTAATGAGGTATGAAGGCTTGTATACAGATGGGGATGAACAAAAACAGGTATTTGATGTGGTACAGCATCTATGTGTCGTCGGACGTTCTGGACAACAAACCAGCCTATGGTACCGGGTCGAACAGCATTGTCTTGAGATAAACTTGCAGTGGCGTAATCAAAAGGCTTTCTTTGGAAGCGGCGGCGGGAAGGCTCCAGGTTAATCGCTTGACTCAGCTCAGAGCATCTCACACGGCTGGCCACGAGCGTCCTTCTACACACTTCTTGTCGCATCACCCTTTTCGCCTCTCCTCTCTCCATCGCGGCGAACGGCGAACTTTTATACTGTCGGCCAGGCAACGACGTCACTAATGACTGCGGACCTGTGACGTGAAAAGAAAAAGGAGAAAATAGCTCCGCGGCAAGTCGCCGGGAGTACAGCGCCTCTAGCGGCCAAAAACAGAAACACATTATGCGAAACGTTTTGCAGCAATTAGGTGCTTGTTTGAAGCGTTGATATTAGAATAGTGTTAAGTACGAACTCTAATTAAGAAAAATAAGAGCTATCTGTGCCTTTAGATTTTAAGGCAAATAATTAAAGTTTAAGTTATACAGCATTCAGTTATAATAAAGAAAAACACAACCACATGTCGTGGAACCTTTAAGGTAAGGTTTAGTTACTTTTCCTAACAATCCATACCCAGAGTTTTATAAGGTCCAAAAGACTTAAAGCCCAAACGACCCTATCATAGGTTACAATCTTGCGTGCAACATCCCAAGCCTCCTTATCACTGACAAGAGTAGGAGCAGGAGAGGGGATACACACATTGTCAAGTATGACACAGTTCGGGAAGTGAATCCTGAACATCTCAAAGTCTCACTGCCCGACTCAGAGAAGTGACCATTATTCATCTTAACGCAGTTAAGGTTAGATGATTTGTTTTTAGCCAAAAGTTTAACCAATTTGGCAAAGGCAGACAAATCATTGATATTGCTGCAGTAGTCCTGCCAAGAAGATCTCTTGGCACACCTAATCGTTTTATTAAAGCTGGTGAGAGAAGCCTTATAAGCTTGCCAGTCACCCATTTTCTTGGCTTTATTGAAAAGCCTCCTGCAATTTTTACGCGAGTGAGCTCAGTCGTCCACCAAGGGACACTCCTCCGGGCAACAACTGCGCTCACCGAAGAAGAGCAGATAGCCCCAGTTAGGGAGGAAAGGTGTCATCAATATCACTAGGAGAAGATAACTTATTGATTATTGACATCCAATTAAGAATGTGAATTCCGGAAGGGGCCGAGGCCTCCATCGCCTATTCTCTGGCTACGTCCCTGATATGTCTGTTCATCTACGATCCATTCTTAAACATTTCATCGCAAAGATTTCTTAAACATTTCATCATTTCTTTTCTAAAGTAGTACTGATTAGATTTTAAAATCTTAGAAAATTTGAAACAATACTCCAAATTCATCTGAATCTCTAAATTAGAGAGCAAGATTATCAAAAATGTCACTTTCCAAAAAATTTATTCACTAAATGCAGTGAAAAGTTGCTAAATTTAGCGACAAATCCCTTAAATTGGCAGCACTGACTAATGAAATGCCCTCTTATATTAAATTAATGGACTTAATGTGAAGAACAATATTCAAACATACATTTTGGTTAATTTAACTAAAGTATTAAATTATGATATTATCTAATTTGACCTAAGCTTTAAGTCATCCCCCCACTTCTATTGTGGGCTTCTTTTTCAAATTTTAAATAGGTAGTTGGTCAACAAAATATTTATTTTACTGTCTTCATTACTAACAAAACTACTCTGAAACATTTAATGTCACTCTCGGTGGTCGGTGGATCTCCAGAGTGAATAGATTCATATTTTCTCAGATTTTTCAGCATTAGTAATACAGGTTAACTGAAATGGGTAATAAACGGCCCCACAGGTGTAGCATACATATTCAATAGGGTTTAGACCTCCAACCAGTGCCGGCTCAAGGTACCGGCAACTCGGGCAGCTACCCGGGGCGCTATATGTTTAGGGGCGCCATGAAAACATAGTCTTAGGAGAGAGAACGGATTTTTTTTTTCTTTTGGAGGTTTATCCAACGTCAGACTGTCCCACTTGCCCATGGTCAGGTAAGTTCCCTTTGTAGTTTCTTCCTATTCTTCGCTATCATCGTCGTCTTTATTGGCTTTGGAATGTTAAAAGATATTTTCTAAGAAAGGATTATCTGAACTGGTGAGGTGGAAGTCAGTAGAAATTTTATAAATCACAAAAATATTCCTCGATATAACCAGGTTGTACTCGTTAAAAGCGAGTTATACTCCCATAAACTTAACATTGTACCAGCCAAGTATTTTCGATTTTCTCGTTCAATCTGGGTTCTTCTTAAATAAGGAGTCGTCATAAACGAGTTAGATTTATTTAAAAAGGGCGCCCAAAATTAGCTTGTCCAGGGTGCCAGCTAACTTAGAGCCGGCCTTCAACCCTAATTACCACGACTATTAAAGTGGTATTAGTGGTATTTCAGTTCATTCTTAATGTTTGCTTTATAAATGTTTCTATTAATTAAGGAATTTTTAGCATCTATAATGTTTGGGGCCCCCAAAAAATGTTTGCAACCGGGCCACTTCAAACAGAAGGCCGGTCCTGACTCTATTAAGTGCATCCCATGTATTCATAAAAAAAGTACCATTTTAGTGCAAACCATAGAACAGAAGATCTATGGTGTAAACGTGCTATGTACAAAAGAGTCGTAGTCGTTTGTCAAACAACTAACACACGAAGCGGCAAAGATGTTTAACAAGTACTTGAAAGAGATCATTAGTCATATGACAACCTAAGTAAAGGGTAATATGTTGCAGGCACACACGAACGTGCAAAGACGAGCTTATAAAAGCCTATTGTGTATAAAAATCATTAATGTAGTATGGTAAGAATTACCAGTACACTAGTGTAATTGTTGCGCCCTGCGATGCTGAATGCCAGCATAGGATGCCGACATAAACAGTTGCACTTCAACACAATGTGATTGCCGTACAATATGTTTTCGAGTTGTTAAAAAGGAGACCTTCAATTTCAAGCAAGGGTTTACATACACATACTGCTGTAGACATAATCCAACATATCGTCGTTGTGGGATTAAATGTGAGATAATACTCCCAAAGAAATGGTCATAAAAACCCTTTTTTTCCCCCCTTCCTTTCCTGATTCAGAAATTTTGACTCCTCGTAATTTGCGAGCACAAATTTCAAATGCAAATTTAATGTTGATGTGAAAGAAACAAAGTATTTTCAGATTTTTAGAGTAGCGCAGATTCTTTTCGTTATTTTAATTTGCGTGAAAATTTTCAAGTAAACTGTGTAGATTTATTATGTTGTAGATCTTTTTTTCTTTAGAACTTCTTAAACTTTTACCACCTTGGCTCCAAAAAGATTAATTTGTGAGTGGTTGCACGGAGTTGTTAGAGAGTCAATGAATCAGTGAAACTATATTTTAGGATTTATCGACCACTTGAGAAGCCTGAACAATAATTATTAGGATATAGATAACATTTTGTGTGCGCTGATATATTATTAAAATGATCGCTGAATTTCGAAATCAGTTTACCCCTCCAAAATTCATAGATATAAGTATATATGATACTCCCATTTGAAATTCTTACATGGTCATTAAATACTAAACAGTTGTATTTTCTTTCATATCATTAATATGTTGCAATAGTTCGATTACTTTTATTTTGTATACATCATAAAACAGACTAAATACTGAAATAATACTGGTACCAAATTTGAATGTGTAGTATAACCGATAGTTTAATACAGTATCAGTTTAATATGGTTGCGGTTAACCAGATAAGAGAAAATTGGTATCTGAAATTACTCTTCATTCGTTACACTGGTTACATCCCAGCACATTTACGTTTCACATTCTCGAATGATACTGTAAAAAGGCACTTCTCGGGAAGAAAAAAAAACTGAATTTAACATTATGGATGCTTTTCATTTATGAATGTAATTGTGCCCTTTGTAAATTATGAAATGTATGTATGAAATTCTGTGTGTAATTTTGTTGTGAAAATAATATAATAAACACGCACAGATACGAGAAAAAAAAAGGCGTAAATACTTGTTTCTAATTATTTATACGTGATTTCTGACAGATAACATTTTTTTTTTGAAATATAACAATTTGTAAAACAAATTCTGTATATTAAATGGTTTAATAAATTGTATTCCAAGCCATGTTCATCAGATAATATGCGCCATGTTTTCTCATACATTTCTGTTACTTGTTAGTGTGATAAAACAAGAACGTTTAACAGTAGAACAGACAATAACATTTATTAACTAAAATCAACAGAAGGTGTATCAATAGAAAGATTAAAACATAAAACATTGAGCGCTTTTGCAGTGAGGAGGGATGCCCCAAACTGCATTCACGAGCGAGCCATCGAAACTGACTTGCATTCCGAGGAGCAAAGCTGCTTATTTTTCTCCATCGAGTCTGCGCTTTCGCCAGCTGGTACGGAGGATCTTCGACTCGTAAAGTTGACTTGGAGCGCGCTTTTTCGACCAGCGCTTGCCTTGGAGCGGGCTCTGAAATGCAACGCCACACCACCTCCCCTCCTGGAAAAAAATCTGATACGAGAAAGACTAGAAGAATGTTAGAGTTCAGGATACTTTTTTGTAAATTGGACCTTACGTCCATACCGGGTTCGATAAACGGGTGTTGTAACATCTGGCGGCACTGTTTCAGTGGCCGTAGAGGGAAGTGTTTCATCATTTGATGGTACTTTTTCAGTTGAATGATCTGGCAGAGAAACATCTTTAAAAGATGGGGCTGGAAGGGTATTTGTAGAGGGCATATGAGCAGGTTTCAAACGATCAATTGACACTGTCCTTTCCTTGCCGTTAACAACTATATTGAAGGTTTTATCACCTCGTTTAAGTACTTTGTGAGGCCCTGTATACGGGGTACATAGAGATGGCTTGACAGCATCTACCCTGAGAAAAACGTGTGAACATGTATGCAAATCTTTAAAAATAAAAATCTTTGTTGAATTATGACTAGTAGTAGGCACTGGTTTTAAAAGTTGCATATGCCTATTTAACCTTGCAAAAACTTTACTATCAGGTGTGTCGGCTGTTGTAGCTGTAAAAAACTGTCCTGGCAGTCTAAGATTTTCTCCATATACTAGTTCACTTGGTGAAGATTCTATTTCTTCTCTGTAAACCGTGCGTAATCCCAAAAGAACCATGGTTAAAGCTTCAGTCCAATGAATGGAGGTATGGCACATTATGGACTGTTTTAGCACTCTATGCCAGCGCTCAATAATCCCGTTTGACTGTGGGTGATATGCCGTGGTATGTGACAAATTTATTGCAAAATTCTTTGCTAGTGAGCGTAGTACCTCACCCCTAAACTGTGTACCTCTGTCAGTTGTTATGCGCTCGGGTATTCCAAACCGCGCAATCCATCCGCTGTAAAATGCATTTATGACTGTTTCAGCTTTTATATCCGGAAGTGGAAAAGCCTCTGGCCACCTTGTAAACCTATCTATACACGTTAAGCAGTATGACATACCGTGCAAAGATGGTAAAGGTCCAATCAGGTCGATATTTATATGTGAAAAACGCTGACTTGGAACTTTAAATTCACCGAAAGGATAATGTACATGCCGAGAAACTTTGGCTTTCTGACAGGGAATACAGGTCCGCGATAACTGCGCAATTTGCTTTTTTATGCCTGGCCATACGAAGCGATCCATGATCAATTTCACTGTTGCTTTAATACCAGGATGAGCAAGACAGTGCATTGTATTAAACACTTGTATTCGAAATTCTTCCGGAATATCAGGGCGAATGGTAGCTGTAGAAGTATCACAATATAGAGAGTAATCAGAATTCGGAATAGGTAGTTTCTGTAACTTAAAAACGGTATTAGGATTTGACAAGAGTTCTTTAAGTTGTTCATCGGATTCTTGGGCCCGCGCTATAGCTGGAAAGTCCAAAGGTTCCGGAAATTGTACTTCGTAAATCCTTGATAAGGCATCGGCTACTGTATTTTTTGAACTAGCCATATAACGAACATCAGTGCTAAATTCCGCAATGAAATTAAGCTGATTGATTTGTCGTGGAGAAAGTTTATGATATTTTTGTGAAAATGCTTTAATTAAAGGCTTATGATCAGTAACAATTATGAAGTTAGTTCCTTCCAAAAGGTAACGAAAATATTTAATTGCAGCAAAAATCGCTAAAAGTTCACGATCGTAAGTGCTGTATTTCATTTTGGTAGAGCTCAATCTCCTCGAGAAAAATCCCAGAGGTTCCCATCCATCTTTGTTATGTTGCTGGACGCAAGCGCCTATGGCCTTGTCTGACGCATCACACATTATTGCGATTTGAGCTTTTAAATTTGGATGTTTTAAGGACGTTATCTCTTTCAATACTCTCTTGCAATTTTCAAAGGATCTCTCAGATTCTTCTGACCAATTCAATACTGATTTATCATTCTTTTTACCAAGTCCCAACATTGCATGCAATGGGAGTTGCGTTTCAGCTGAATGGGGTAAAAATCTTCTATAGAAATTTAAAATATCCAAAAAACTTCGAAGTTCAACGACAGTATTTGGCTTTGGAAACTCCTCGATTGCTTTTACTCTGTCGGGTAAAGGGGTTATACCTGTTTTATCAATCATGTGTCCCAAAAATTTTACTTGTTCTGCTGCAAATGTGCACTTTGGCAAATTAACCTTTAATTTGTGTTCTTTTAAGCGCGAAAAGACCTCTGTTAGGTGAAGTAAATGTTCATTTAGGTCGTTAGAAGCTATTAGCAGATCATCTATGTAAACAAAACAAAAGTCTAATCCTTCCAAAACTTGATGCAGAAGACGTTGCATGGTTTGGGCCGTATTGCGCAATCCAAAGGTCATAAAATTATATTGGAATAAGCCGAATGGCGTAATAATAGCGGTCTTCGGTATGTCTTCTTTATTCATTGGAACTTGATGATATGCTTTTCGTAAATCTAATGTGCTAAAGACTTTCTTTCCGTATAAATTATATGTAAAATCATAAATATGTCGTATTGGATAATTATCAGGAACTGTAATTGCGTTTAAAGCACGATAATCGCCACATGGACGCCACGTACCGTCGGATTTCTTAACCATGTGCAGTGGGCTACTCCAACAACTTTTCGAAACGCTACAAATTCCTTTTTGTACTAAGTATGAAAATTCTGCTTTAGCTGCTGCTAATTTGTCTGGTGACAGACGTCTAGCTTTAGCCGCAACCGGTGGGCCTTTGGTTTCTATTATATGGCAGACATTTGACTTATTAGACGTTTCAAAATTATCATCAAATAAAGAACTGTATTGTTTTAATAACATATCGAATCTTTCAGACGGATGAACCAGGGTTATTCTTTGACACAGTACCTGTGAAAGTTTACCTCGAGAAGAAACGCTAGTCAAGCTGTCAATCAATTTTTTAGACTTTAAATCGACGACTATTCCAAAATTATGCAAGAAATCTGCACCGAGGATAGGTCGAGAAACATCGGCAATTGTGAATGTCCAAGGAAAAATTCTACGAACGCCGATATCTAAATTCAATATCTTTTTTCCAAATACATTAATTTTAGTACCATTTGCAGCTAACAAATTTAAAAGAGACTTTGAATTATAAAAGCGCTCATCCGGTGTAGGTGGAATAACACTTAAATCCGCTCCGGTGTCAACTAGTAGGTCTATGCCCAAATTTCTTTCGCGTACTATTAAGCGACAATTTTTTAAAGCCTCAACATTCCTCGCTGAAAATGCCTGGCTATTTAGTTTTCCGACGAAAAAGAGCAAGGTTTTGTGCATTTAGTTGCCTTTTCACCAAACTTAAAATGATACCAGCAAGACCTCCCCTCACTGTCAGAACGACGGGTAGAATTATTATGTTTTCGAGAAACTGATCTATTTCGAGGATACAGAGTAAAAAGTTTATCAACTCTCTAATTTAATTCGTTAATCTGTATTTGCAAATCGTTTAGAGCTTTATTTGTAACATCTAACTTCTCCGGTTTTGAACTTAACTCTGTGCTATTCACGACAAATTCGTTAGACAACAAGACGACAAATTCGTTACGTCAGCAATTTTATCAGCCAATACAGCTAATCTATTTAATTCATCCTCTGAGGTAGCCAAAATAGCTTGTATTTGTGTAGGCAAACGCTGCAACCATAATGGATTTAAGCAATCCCTGACCAACATTCGTTCCCGCTAACTCCTGCATTTCGCGGAGGAGGAGGGAGGGACGCTTGTCTCCTAAATTTACATCTTGCAAAAGTTTTCTTAACCTAAGTTCCTCAGAATCAGAAAAAATAGCTATCAGGCGTTTTTTAAGTACACTATATACATTATCATCAGGAGGAGAATCGTTTATGTCACTAACCTGAGATAGAACCCCTGTTTCGATGTTTCCAATCACAATATAATATTTCGTTTTACTTGATGTTACACCAGAAGTTATGAACTGGCTTTCAATTTGACGAAACCACACAGCTGGATTCTCTTTCCAAAAGGGCGGTACCTTGACAGAGACCCTATTCAGAGTAGTAGTTGCATTTCTGTCAGCCTTTTCAGATCCGGTATTCGTCATCTTGAGTAAAAGCTTGGACTTGACTTCCTTTGAAACTTTTTTCCGGTCACCAGTGTTACTTGTTAGTGTGATAAAACAAGAACGTTTAACAGTAGAACAGACAATAACATTTATTAACTAAAATCAACAGAAGGTGTATCAATAGAAAGATTAAAACATAAAACATTGAGCGCTTTTGCAGTGAGGAGGGATGCCCCAAACGGCATTCACGAGTAGAGCTGTAAGAAACCGCATGTATTCGTTACTGACATGCGGATAATCACTCAGACTCGAAGTAACGAATTGCTACTTTACGGCTGATACTGTTACTGCGCGCTTTCGGATCGAGCAGCTTCGAACTTCGAATACAAGGGGGAAAAAAACGAGTTCCGGTAATCGAGTACTAATATTTTCTGTTATTTGTTACTATACTGGATTTCGGATCGCGGTTCGAAGGGGAAAATCTGTCTTGATATTTGAGGTATTTGAGTAGCAGAAGCAATATGCTCCGCTTTCGTTACTGACTACTAAGGGGGTTGTATTTCGCATGTGCCGAATGGTCTCGTTTGGATGAGGTTTGAAAGATCCGTATGTTTTGTTTCCGTTACAGATGACGTAATATCGGATAGAAACAGTATCTGCTGCTCTATTATGATATGGGATTAGACATGGCGTCTGTTTTATACAATGCGGGGATGTACGGTATATAGTATGTTATGCGTGGGTGCCAATATCAGATTTTTTTGGGCGAAGAAAGGGGAGTGTTCTTGCAATTGTAGAGCAATATCTATAAGAATAGAAGCAAGTTAGTGCAGTAAGGGGGTGCTCTTGCTTTCTGACATTTTAGTGCTAAATAGTGGGGTAATCAGGATTATTTTCAGGTGTCCCGAAGGATTGAGAACTTATTTTATTAAAGCTTAGCTAAACCCAAAAATGAGTAATAAATAACATTATTAAGTAGCCTTAAAAAATATTTATAAAGTAAACGATTCAGCATTTTATTATTTAAAATATTATTTGCAAAATAAATAAATAAATAAATAAATAAAAATATTAGGCATGTAAACTTAAAACGCATTTTTTTAAAGTTATCGTTTCGTTTTAAACAAAAATTTCGAGAGGGAACCGGGATTTCTATGCCCACCCCTGGGTACGCCACTGGTATTAAAATAATTCAAAAAAGTTCAGTATGTTTTTGAAATGTTGACGTCTAAGGGGGAGGGGGGTGACTTGACCCCATCTTTCAAGAATCCGCGCTCAGAAGCAACACTAGGCACAAGATTTTCCGTTATACCTTTTAAGATGAGAATGAACAGGTTAAACCAGCGTTCAGAATTAAAAAAGGGGAAGGGAGACTATGGGGGCGAGCATGTTTTTGGAAGATTTCGATGGGCACTATCTGAGTTATTCGGATAATTTAACATTGTATAAAACAATACATTTGTATAAAAACATCTATTAATCAGATAAAATAAGCTCTAAATACAACTCTTACGCTTTAAAGTCAAAAAATAATGTATGATATTTTTATTTGTTTTTAAACCAAAAAAATGTAATTGTATGTAGTATTTTAAACATTCGTAATCGTACGTAATGCTATGTACAGTGCAAGGGCGGATTAAAGGGGGGCGGAGGGGGAGACCGCCGCCCCCGAGACAAAAGAAACTAATGTAAAAGATCCTATTTGACTTCCATAAAATGGACGTATATGTTAATCTTCTAACTAACCGCCCACACCGACAAACTAACCGCCCCCCCCCGAGAAACTTGCATTAATCCGCCACTGGTACAGTGGCGTAGCCAGTATTTTATTTCAGGAGTGGTGTGTGTGTGTGTATCAAATTGCTAAGTTTCAGTTGTAAATAAATATCACATTGTAAGCTAAGTAAAGGG
Source organism: Cheiracanthium punctorium (assembly GCA_038373885.1). Lineage (NCBI taxonomy): Eukaryota > Metazoa > Arthropoda > Arachnida > Araneae > Cheiracanthiidae > Cheiracanthium > Cheiracanthium punctorium. Next base: position 46,429 of record JAWZYV010013564.1, on the reverse strand, counting down.
TCAGATTTAGGAAAGAAGGGCTGCAGCCCTCCCCCCTCCTCTAGATACGCGCTTCACATAAGACTTGTTTCTCGCGTTCGAACTAGTAACGAAAGTAACGAGTAACGAATACTTAGTAACCGGTAGTGAATTTAGAGAAACGAATACATACGGGTATTAATATTTTCGTTACTTTTACAGCACTATTCACGAGCGAGCCATCGAAACTGACTTGCATTCCGAGGAGCAAAGCTGCTTATTTTTCTCCAACGAGTCTGCGCTTGCGCCAGCTTTTACGCAGGATCTTCGACTCGTAAAGTTGACTTGGAGCGCGCTTTTTGGACCAGCGCTTGCCTTGGAGCGGGCTCTGAAACGCAACGCGACATTTCTATAGATTTTCAAAAAGGGGTGAGAATCATAGAAGGATTAAGGGTGAAAAGAGTGGGTCTTTTCAGTTTTTATTCAATTGAAAATCTCAATTACTTCTGTGCTTATTGACACCAATTATTTAAATTACAACCTAAAATGCGCCCCCCCTCTCTATTCTAAACTGTAGTTTTCTAAAATGCGTTGTCAAATTTCGTCGATTTATGCTATTAGCTGATTTTTGTTGAGTGAGATTTTATTAAATCTCATGAATGTTAAATAAACGCTTGTTTTTTTTTTTTTTTGTAATAATATTTTGCATGACAAACATTCTTTAATAATATTTTAAACTCCAACCGAATAAGGGGGGGGGGAGAATTTTGGAAAGGAATGTAAAGATCCATTTACGCGCACCCACGGGCAAAATGATCCTGAATTTGAAAACAATTGTACATTATTTTTTACAGTAAAATATTTAAAAGTGATTATGAATGTACATAATGAAATAAAATAAGTTTTACAATTATATAGTATGTGCAATTTATTTAATGAAAATTTTAAAATAAAAAAGCGTCGGAAACAAGAAAGTGGAATATTTCAAAATTAAAATTTTAAAAATTATGGCTTGTGTTAAAAAAAGGCAGATTTATAAGATAAATTAATCTGCTCAAGTTAGCGCGCCTTACAAATACAGTCCTGACAAACTAAGTTATAAATAAATGAGTTCTTATTTTAAAAAAAGATAAAAAGTACAAATTAAACTTAGGTTACTGAAACTTATGCTAAAAACAGTAAGGTAACTTTAAACCGTGCTTACTAAAAAAGAATTTTTCATAAACTGTCTATAACGACCAAATTTCTCTCTATGTGTCTTATTTTAATGAAACTTTCCAAGTTGTAACTGGTGTTAATATAAATGGATTCATATTAAATCTGGACGAGAAAACGTTTAAAATGTTTACAATCGTATGTATTAATATACATATGTAATCATGATCTTTTAAATTACAATTTGAAACCAAACCAAAAAAAAAAAAAAAAAATACTAGATATGCACTTATTTTTTTAAAAAATCCTTCATTCTGTAAAAAACATATTTCACTTCATTTGCAATTTTAAGTATGTTTAACTATAAGTATAGATGCATTTTAAATTTCATTTTTCCGGCGCATAGGGAAATGCTCCATTTAAAAAAACAAAAAAAACCAGTCAAATTTTTACCTTTCCTCAAAAATCTATGAATAGAAATTGAGTTTTATCTCAAGATCTGAAATGTGTCACAGTGTATCACTATAGAAAAAAAATAATAATCATGCTACTACTATTAATTTGATCCAAAAAGTATAAAACCGCAAATGTCTAAAATACATGTATATTTCTTTCTTCATCCCTCTAATCCCATGCACTTTTTGCGGCGAAGAGCGCTTTTCTAGTCCTTTAGTGATAAATGATCGATACACCGTGACAGCTGTCTATACGCGACCTGAAGGGAGATCTGGAAAACGGAAAATGCCCACCAGTAGGAAATCTGTCCCCTCCTTCCTACCGTACGTGTTGCGGTCGGAATTTCCACTCATTTCTCTTCTACGTCCCTTGAATTCTGTGATTCTAGACTCGCGGGGGAGAAAAAAAAACCGCGAGGCGGACGAAAGAATCGCCGATGAAGTGATATTACCGATGGGCTGGCACCAGTAGCAACCCCTAACTTGGTAAAAAAAAGGGCGGGCTAAGCATGCGCAGGGTGATCAATCTCCTTCATTGTCGCATCTCTATCCATAAAGGATCTCTAGGCATAACGACCACAGAAACCCCGCGGTGTAGGAAAATGAAAAGAGCATAGTGAAAATGGGTGTATGCATACACACGTATGCATAAACAGGCGCTAAAATAAGATTTTTTAAAAACTAGAATGAAGACTAGAATTTTTATGAAAACTAGTCTTGAGTATGATGTGCGATTACGGCTAGTTAGTTACACGTGGGCTCTAGGCCGAGGGGTGGGGTGTAGAGACCACGATTGTGTTCGGGCTCGGGCGAGCTCGATTATATTTATCTTTAATTTACACAAACTGTAAAACTTATGATATTCTGCTTAAAAAAATGAGCCCGAACTCATCTCTGGTGGGGGCGGGTCTTTCTATGGGGTTCTATCCCGTATCTACGCTAAATTTCGAAGGAAAACTACGAACGGTCAGATCGACGAACGCGACCTGGTTTTGAACCAGGTAATTTCCGTCTCCCAATTCAGAGCTCCATGCTTTCGGCCACAGGTTTAGCTCCAGAGTATGAGCTTGCCGTTGTGGCACACTTTAAAAATATTTCTAGAGAAAAACTGAAGCAATAGGTTTTATCAAAATCGGTTAGGTTTATGCTGTTTATACAGGGTGTCACAAAACGACCGCATGAACTCTGCGCAGCTAGATTCCTCGTTGGGAGTACATAAAAGCTGCCCAAAGAAGCGTTCCTGTACGATTCATAGTTTACGAGAAAAATACGAAAAACAAAGTATGACGTCACTGCCGGTGGAAGAAAAAAACACTTTATTGGACATAACAACAGTATTTGCATACCGACTATTTCCAGACGATAATGTTTAAAACGTTCGCCGCGCATATCGCGTCATGCATGCGCGCGCGCCATGAAATGACGTTAAGCCGCCGTTGAACTGGTATTTAAAAGGCTGCATCTTGCAGCTACCGGTAGTCTTCGTATGGTGGCCATGTATTGCGTTCGTGACTACTGCGACATGTACCTGATGTACGGCCGATGTAATGGAAATGCCTTACGAACTGCTAGGGATTATGCCCGTCGATATCCGTCCCGCCGCCCTCCCAATGGCAATGTCATCCGTTGGCCGGACGGCAGACTGCAAAATACGGGAAGCGTTTTGCCAACAGCCAATCTTCACGATACTGGAAGACCGCGGAGTGGCCTGGCGGTAGCACAGGCGGATGCAATACTGCAGCGGGTAGAAGGGACGCCCGAGGTAAGCACACGCGCATTAGCTCGTGAGATGACATCGAGTAAAAGTACTGTGCACACAAGGGCGGATTAAAGGGGGGGCGGCCGCCCCCTCCTCCGAGAAAACAGAAATTGATGTAAAAGATCCTATTGTACTTCCATAAAATGGATGCATACGTCAATCCTCTAACTAACCGCCCACACCGACAAACTTGCATTAATCCGCCACTGTTTGCACAGGCTTTTACGGTCTGAGAGGCTACACCCATTTCGGTACACAACCGTGCAAGGTCTGAAACCAGATGACTTTCAGAAATGCGTGGCCTTCTGTGAATGGCTGTTGTAGCAACAGAACACAGATAATGGTTTCATTGCACATATTCTGTGGACTGATGAATCATGTTTCAATCGTGATGGAGTATTCAACCATCACAACAGCCATATGTGGTCCCAGGTGAATCCGGTCGCAGAAACATCAGGAACGTTGGTCTCTTAACGTGTGGGTCGGCATACTCGGGGATCGCCTGCTTGGACCATATCTGTTGCCTGAACGGCTCTCGGGACAGTCGTGCTTGGTGTTTCTCAATGAGGTATTAATCGAGTTCCTCAATGGCATACCATTAGCGGCAATACAGGGACTTTGGTTCCAGCATGATGGGACTCCGGCATATTTCGGTGCTCCTGTACGTGGTTGGCTGGATATGGAATACCCCGGCCGCTGGATCGGACGTGGGGGTCCGGTTCTATGACCGCCACGTTCGCGAGATCTTACACCGTTGGATTTTTTCCTATGGGGCCATCTCAAGGAACTGGTGTATCGAGACGTAGTGACAACACCAATGGACTTAGTTGCTCGTTTACATGCTGTTTGTACTTCGATGGCCCCCGCGATGCTGCAACGTGTGATGACAGTCATTCCACGGCGTGCTCAAGCATGCGTCGACATGCACGGCGGACACTTTGAACATCTGCTTTAAATTGTGCATATACTGCTGTTGATATGTTCAATAAAGTGTTTTTTCTAGCACCGGCAGTGACGTCATACTTTGTTTTTCGTATTTTTCTCGTAAACTATCGATCGTACAGGAACGCTTCTTTGGGCAGTTTTTTTGCACTCCGAACGGGGAATCTAGCTGTGCAGAGTGTATGCGGTTTTCTTTGGGATACCTTATATAGCACATTCACGAAACATTTAGTTATCAATATACAACTGATATATTATTTGATATAAAGCGGTCTTTTTTTCTTTACAACCTTCTCATGAATCATTCCAGACCTATAATATTCTTTTGAGGTATAATGCAATGTTTAAACAGTTTTAAAGCAATCAAATTACGCCATTAACTCAAAAAATTGAAATTGCATCTTTACAACTAGCGATAAGAAGTATCCAGAAAAAAATAAGCAGCAGAAAATGTAGGTAAAATTTAAAAAATAGTTTTGAAGCCGATTATACGTCGCGGTGTAAAATGAGCGGTCTTTGCCGGCTCGCCCAGGAAGACCTCGGCAGCGGCGGCACAGACCTCTATCACTAAGTCATCCTTTTTGTAAACATGGGCTTTCTTTCTTTTCTTGTTGTAGCACTTTCGGTTCTCTTCTTGGATCTTGAGGATGTTTACTTTTACTTCGTCCCGAATAGTGTTTATGTGGTCTATCATCGAATTTATTCGTCTTAGGGTTTCTAAAATTCTCTTATCTTTCTTTCTTCTCATTTGTACACCTGTAAGAAGCTCAAGGCGGTGTCCTTTTAGTAGTTCTTGATATGGTGGAGTTTATGGTTCTCTGAAGTGCATCAACGTACTTGCACCATTTATTTGGTTCATCTATGGCTAATTTAGATAATACTGGTAGGATGGCGCTATGAAGTCTCTCTACCTGTCCATTTCCTCTGGGAACTCGTTATTATGGCTAAGTGTTCTATACCTCCAGTTTCACAGTAATTCCTCGAATTCTTTGGAGGTAAAAGCAGGACCTCGATCAGATATGATTCTGACTGGATTTCTAAAAATTGCTTGCTGTTGCTTTAGTTTTTGATTATTAGAGGAAGTTGATTTTACTGGATAAAGCCTCTAAAATTTAGTGAAACCGTCGATTACTGAAAATATGTGATTATAATTTTTATTCGGTATCGACATCGAACCGATAAAAATCAATGTATTAAGTTGATAACGGTATGCTGTCCTTGGGAATGACATTAAGGAAACCTTCTCCTTTTCCTCTCTTCTTATTTACTAGTATGCACGCAATACAACTATTTACTACATTTTCAATGAATTTCTGCATATTGGGAAAATAATAATGTCGTTTTACCAATTCTTCGATTTTCGCCACTGAGAAATGACCGAATGAATGAGATTTCTTAACAATTTCGACTTTAAACTTTTCAGCAACGACGAGCACTTCCTGGTCATTAACTGTTTTCTAAAGCACATTATTCTTCAAGACATACGCGACATCTTATCCTTGTTGTAAGAGGTGCTTCATTGCTTTGATATATTCATCACTTTCTTGAGCAGTAATAATCTTATGAGTTAGTTCACCAGTTGTTACAAGTGTCACAAGATATCTACTAAGGGCATCTGTTTACTTGGAAGGTGTACCACTTCGTATTCGAATTCTTGCAAAAAGAGTGTCCATCTGACGTCCATCTTTAGACGTGGTGGCATAGGCGTAAAGTTATATGGACCCATGGGGGCTCGAGTCCCCTCCCCCAATAAATTATGAGTTGGGGCTGGGCTCCCCAAATAATTTAAGTTGAATTTTAAAAAATTGCATTTTACTGAATTTTTATAATTTAAAGAAACAGTTTTTCACTCAAGTTATAGAAAAAAAAAACTTTTCTTTTATTCATAGAAATTTTCTTCTGATTTCGTTTTCGATCATTATTTGAGATTCATTCTGACACCACATAACACAAGATGTTATTAAGCTGGCCGAGCCAGGCGCCGGTTAATTAAAAACAGTCTATGGAATGGGAATAATGACATCAAAAGTTTACATCAAGTTACAAATACAAAAGGTTACTTAAAACCTAAAATGCTTTCAGTAATCGAAAACGTTCCTTCCCCACCACCTTTGCATCTTTCACTCTGCTTCCATTTTTTAATTTGTTTCACTGCATTTTAAGAAGGATAAATTGGTAGGAAGGCACTATAAAGGATAGGTACCTTATTAAATTTAATAAAACGCCGGGACCCACTGCAAGTGAGACGTTTCAAACAAATGCAAGTTGCAGTGATGTGCGCACAGAACAGTAAGCATATTTCTATATTTTCACTTGTGCATTAAGGGGTCTTAGGAGGATTGAGGAGCAAATATACACTTATTTTAAACCCAAGCGGTTTTACATTTTATCATCAAAATAAAAGTCACAGAATAATGAAACTTTTTTTCGTATAATAATACACTATAGTACATCATAAAATTTCAGATAAAAACCCATTACCTTTCAGATATGTTTGAAAAAATAATTAATTTTTACTTTACATATATATATATATATATATATATTTTCAATAGTGTCTGTCACTAAGCTAAGTCAATTTAAAATACACATATAAACAAAATTTTTATTGCAAAATTAAGTAAAATAAATATTTTATAGAATGAATTAATATTAAAGAAACATTTTTAGATTTAGAATTTTAAATTTTATTTTAAAGTGAAATTTGAAAAAAAACGGACTTTTTCTCTTATATTTCTATTAAAATTTCAAAAGTTTTTCACTTTCACTTTTAAGAGCCGTTGCAAAAGCAAATCGGGCAAGTCAATAGAAAAAAATTCCCATCACCATCTCAGAATTTCATGATTTTCTTTTATTGTGTTGCCTTACCCAAGGAAAGAACAAATCTGAAATATTTTTGATTTACCTCTTTTAGTTTTGGAGTTATGGGGGTCGAAGTAACCCAGAGGAGCAACGTCGAATTAATTTAGGGCCATTTTTGCCACTTTATTGTCTCGACTGTGACTGGCTCAGAGGTGCTTCAGAGAATTTTATCCTATAATATACCTGGTATATTAACATCTCAAATTGAAAATTCATTCGAAAATTGTCAGAGCCCCAAATTAGGGCCCCCCAAATACCCCCAATTTCATAAAAAATTCAGTTTTAACAATGCTTTAAATCTTGGCTCTGACGTGATACAGAAAAATTTTTTGCTCAGTACAGTTATATATCCTCATATAAAGTGAATCCAATGGTAAAAATTTTTGAAGTTCCCCAGGGCCCCCCGGTACGGGGCCCCAAACATGGTCCTTAGCGCTAATTTACGCAATTTCGAAGCATTGGTACAGCTGAAGCCGACTTTCCCACAGGAGAACTATTGGCATGGAGATGTAGTATCAACATAGTAGTTTGATATTATGAAAAAACATTTCTTGAAGTTACAAATGTTTCCAAGAAAAATCCCAAAAAGTGCCTCCCTATTTGCGACATTCCACTGGCACGCATGGAGGCATTTCGGCGTTATTTTTAGATGTTTAATAGACATTGGCAATATTGAAAATTAACTTATTCTTCATAAATCTCAAATATATCCTCCATATATCAGAAATAGTTATTTTACAGGGGCACTCATAAGAATTGCATTACGCTGAATGGGGATCTCTGTAACTACAGAACCAATTCGAAAAAAATTTTCACTGATAGAAAGCTACACTATTCCTGAGTAATATATGCTACCTTTCAGCATGAAGCATAACTAGTTCTTTTACAGGGACACTCAAAAATTCTAGCACATGACGCTATATGGACATCTCTGTAACTACTGAATCGATTCTAAAGATCTTTTCACTGAAAGCTACACTATTCTTGAATAACATAGGCTAAAATTCATGCATGCAGCATAATTTACAGGAACACTCAAAATACTTCGTAAACATTGTCGTAACTGTCTCCATTCGCCACTCAAATTTATTCAAATTTTACCATTCAAATTTTTGAACAGTGCAGTTATATATCTTCATATAAAGTGAATCCAATGTTAAATATTTTTGAAAGCCCCCAGCTTTGCGGCCTCTACCTTCCAGTCATTTTAAGAGGCATCGCAAGGGCAAATCAGGTAAAAAAAAAAAAGAAGAAGGTTTCAACCACCATCTCAGAATCTCATAATTATTTTTTCTTTTTCTTGTGTTGCTTTGCCCAAGGAAAGAACGCATCGGAAATATTTTCGATTTAGCTCTTTCAGTTTTGGAGTTATGGGGGGCCAAAGTACCCCAGAGGAGTGACGAAGGGCCATTTTTGCCATTTTACTCTCTCGACTGTGATTTGCTCCGAGATGCTTCAGAGAATTTTATTTTTAATCTGATAATATACCTTGAATATTAACATCTAAAACTGGAAATTCATTTGAAAATAGGCAGAGTCCCCAAATAAGCCCCCCCCCCCAAATATCCCCAATTTCATAAAAAGTACAGTTTTAAAGAATGCTTTAAATCTTGGTTCTGACATGTGATACAGAAGAAATAAAAATTCCCTGGTCCCTCGATATGGGGCCTCCAAACATGGTCCTTAGCTCTAATTTATGCAATTTCGAAGCATAGGTACAGCTGGCTCTGACTTTGCACATGGGAACTATTGGTATGGAGTTGTAGTTTCAACATAGTAATTTCATGTTATGAAAAGATATATTTTTTGATTACTGTCACAGTTACTACAATGTTTACGAATTATTTTGAGTGTTCCTGTAAATTATGCTACATGCATGAATTTTAGGCTATGTTACTCAGGAATAGTGTAGCTTTCAGTGAAAAGATCTTTAGAATCGGTTGAGTAGTTACAGAGATGTCCATATAGCGTCATGTGCTGGAATTCTTTTGAGTGTCCCTGTAAAAGAACTAGTTATGCTACATGCTGAAAGGCATGCAAACTGCTACATGCAAACTACTATGTTGATACTACATCTCCATGTCAATAGTTCTACTGTGGGAAGTCGGCTTCAGCTATACCAATGCTTCGAAATTGCGTAAATTAGCGCTAAGGACCATGTTTGGGGCCCTGGGGGCCTTCAAACATTTTTAACGTTGGATTCACTTTATATGAAGATATATAACTGCACTGTCCAAAATTTTTTTCTGTATCACGTCAGAGCCAAGATTTAAAGCGTTCTTAAAACTGTATTTTTTATGAAATTGGAGGTATTTTTGGGGGGGCCCTAATTTGGGGCTCTGACAATTTTCGAATGAATTTTCAATTTGAGATATTAATGTACAAGGCAGGGGCGTAGCCATGGGGGGATATCCGGATATATCCCCCCCCCCGAAATTTTGGGATTAGTGATGAAATTCCGTCTATTTATGCAGATATAAGTTCAAATCCCCCCCGAAAAATTTTCCAGGCGCATATCCCCCCCCCCCCCCCGAAAAATTTTCCTGGCTACGCGCCTGGTACAAGGTATATTATAGGATAAAATGAAAAAATTCTCTGGAGCACCTCTGAGCCAGTCACAGTCGAGACAATAAATTGGCAAAAATTGCCCTAAATTAATTCGACGTTGCTCCTCTGAGGTACTTTGACCCCCCATAACTCCAAAACTAAAAGAGGTAAATCAAAAATATTTCAGATTTGTTCTTTCCTTGTGTAAGGCAACACAATAAAAGAAAATCAGGAAATTCTGAGATGGTGATGGGAACGCCCAGCCCTATTTGCCCTTGCAATATCTCTTAATATTAAATCATTATATAGATACTGATGCTAGCTATAACTATACAAAGTTTTGTGAAGTTGAGAGTAATGTGCTTTTAACAGACAGCTTAGATCAGAAGTTTTCACAAATGCTGTATTTCTCACACAAAATGAAACACTTCTACAGGTAAAATTCAGTGGAAATATACGGGGGGATAACACTAACAGTCCCTCAAAACTCAGCAACGAAAGATTTACATACAGCACTTAGAAATTAGCTTCGAAAAACAAGCTAAAATATCGTTTTTATAGCGTTAATACAAAGCGTATCACAGCAAACTCACTCAAAGAGAGCTCGATGAACACTGACTGGAGTTGTCTGTCACAGGCGCGTAGCCAGGAAAAGTTTTCGGGGGAGAGGGATATGAACTTATATGTGTATAAATAGACGGAATTTCATCACTAATCCGAAAATTTCGGTAGGGGGGGGGATATATCCCGATATCCCCCCTGGCTAAGCCCCTGGTCTGTCATGCCTGTATTTATAGATGTCGCAGAAGCTACAAGGAGCTTCTAGAAGAATATATCTCTCGAACATTCCACATTAAGCGGGAATTTTGATTACGTCATAGAAGAGAAATATTAGGCTATTATGCATGTTAATGCAGAAAAACTAACTTTACAAGCTCCATAAAGAAAATCGCGCCAAATGACCAAAATGTCGACTTTTATAAGCCAAGAGAAATATCGCCAAAATTGGCGCCAAAAATAAGTCCTCAAAAGTGAAGATACCGAAGGCCTAGGACGAATATTTCTGGAGATTTCTAGAAACTGCAGTAGAAGTGATTGGAAAACCGAAACCTCCGAAATTTCCGGTTCTAGTTGACCGATTTTGATGCAACAAAAGGCAAAATTTAACTATTTGACTCGTAGAATACCAATTTGCAACTATTTTAAACCCCAGAACAGTGGGTTGCCCCGAAAATTCGTAAAAATATTTAGATTGCAGTCAAAGGAAGCTATTTAACGCCAGTTCATTTAAAAAACTGTTTAAAAAATTCCATTTTCAGCATAAGCTATATTTTTATTTTACTTTATTGGATACACATAGTTAAACGTTAATCTGCTTTATTGCAATCTATATTCATAAAATAATTAATGAAATTGCTAATAAATATTACAAAGCTCAAAACCATGTACATTAATTTTTCTCAAATTCATTTTGTATACAACCCCTATTTTGCAGCTGGAAAAGTGCTCTAACTTTAAGCAGCTGTAACTCGGTGAATTTTGGTCGTAGAAAGACGAATTTTTTTTTTTTTTTTTTTTTTTTTTTTTTTTTTTTTTTTGTGCATGAAATTGCACAAAGAAAATTTTTCTAAATATAACTGATAGGACCGGGGGACCGTGTTAAAATTTAAATTTCGTAATTTTTATAGGATTTGATTTATTGACTTCGATTGTTTCACATATAATAGATTATACAATTTAAAGCATTTTTGCAATTGGAACTATGTGTCTCTGACTAACGGTTTAGGAAATAGCCATTGGACAGCGTTAGCACTGGACACTCTGTATATATATATATGTGTGTGTGTGTGTGTTACAGTGAAAAACCGAAATCAGTCAAAACCCGAATTAACTAGGGAAAACGCGTTCTAACTGAGAGCGTTAGGCAAAACCCGTATTAACTAGGCAAAACTCGTTCTGACTGACAGCGCTCGGGAAAACCCGTTTTATTCGGGTAGCAGTAGAACATTTTCAAGGGGCCCCTACAGCGGAGGCCGGACCCACTGATGTTTTTTGGGGCCTCGCAAAGGGCCAGCGTTAGCATATTTTCCAGGGGCCCCCTAAAGAGATGGCCGTACCTACTGATGTTTTTATTGGTCTCGCAAACGGCCAGCGTTATCATATTTTCGAGGGGGAAGCAAGATCCAATTTTTAGTGCATGAAGCATTAACATACCGCAATTCACTGGGGAAAACGGGTTTTCCCAAGCGCTGTCAGTCAGAACTCGTTTTGCCTATTTAATTCGGGTTTTGCCTAACGCTCTCAGAACGCGTTTTCCCTAGTTAATTCGGGTTTTGACTGATTTCTGGTTTTAACTGTAACATATACATATCTATATGTGTGCACATTATAGGTGGGCCCGAGCACCCCCAATATTTCTGGGAACTTTACGCCTATGCGTGGTGGATGATGAATCCCTCATGTTTCTTAATGATGGCTCTCCTAACCATTCTTCGTTCAGTTACAACACTGCTGAGGCCCATGATGTATCGGTAGTTAGAGCTGACATATACCCGAAATGCCAATGGACAATTCTGAATAATGTGGGTAGTGACCACCTACCTATCTTGATTGAAATTAAAAATAATCAGTTGTCTCCAAGCCTTTAGTAAACTATTGGAACTTTCGTAAAGCTGGCTCTTGTTTACAGATTTGAAAGAGCGAAGCTTTTGTGATGCGAGTTTAACTAATGGCCTTGAGGGTAGCTGGAGGTTTTTCAGAGACACTATTACTTCAGCTGCAAAACAATCTATTCCAAGAGGAAACGTTAAAAGCCTAAGAGATTGTTTTCATGTAGTTCCCCGGAAATCTTGGATCTCAACAAAAAAAGGGGATTTGCTATTTCAGGACCTCAAAATTTCTTACAGTGATGAAAAAAGAAGAGAACGTAACAAAACAAATGCTTAAATTAAATGTGCCTATGCTATCAGTAAAAGGAAATCCTGGAGTGACGTGCAGTAATATTGACTCTAGAACCTCAAGCACAAGGTTATGGAAATTGGCGAAGGCACTAGACAAACAAAGTCCTCAAAAGGAAAAGTGTAATACAATTATAGGCCACAAATGGATACATTCCAGATAATGAAAGAGCTGCTGCTGACTTACTGGGGATCATTACAGACAAGTGAGTAAATTGAATTTCGATGGTGGTGACAAATCGATTGAAAGTTCTGCCAAAAACAGGTTTCATAAATGCCGTAGTTCAGACCTTGGCAACCCTATATTCAATAACTTTACAATGCACGGGTTAAACACTGTCCTAAAAAAAGTTAACCCGAAAAAGTCCCCAGGGCCTGATAATATACATGGTCTAATGCTCCTGCATTTAGGACCTAGGTGTAAAACTTGGCAATTGGATATTTGTAATCAATCGTGGAAAATAGGCCTCATACCACTAGACTGGGAAAAGGCCATTGTCATTCCCATTCGGAAGACAGACAAAGCAGCTAGCTCCCCAGAGAGTTACCGTCCCATCTCCTTGACTTGCATATCGTCTAAATTAATGGAGAAAACGTTGCTAAATACACTCTCTTATTATTTGGACGTGAATGATTTACTACCGTTGGAGCAATACGGTTTCAGAAAAGGGCATAATACCATTGACCAAATCTTATATTTTTGCCAGAATTTCAAAGATGCCCAAAACTTGCGACGTACAAACCACACTGTGGCTGCCTTTTTGGACCTCAAAAGGCTTTTGACAGGGTTTGGCACAATAAGCTTGTCGTTAAACTTTTTGATGTACTCGGTGTGAAGGGAAAAGCCCTGTCTTGCATTGCGGATTTCTTAAAAGCCAGAACTATTAGGATCAAATTTAGGAGGACTCTTTCAAGGGATTTTAGACTTAGTCAGGGCGTCCCTCAGGGTTCTTTTTTGGACCTTTGCTTTTCTCACTATTCTTTGTCGGTATTGAAAAAATTATCTCTAAAAGATGCAAAGTGGGAATCTTTTCTGATGATGTTGTCCTCTGGTAGTCTGGAACCGATATTAAGACAATTGAAGATAACATTAATCTCACTCTCAGAGATGTGAGAGACTTTGCAAAAGTGCACAAATTGACCTTCAATGCTACAAAATCTGTTACTAGTTTTTATACTAATAGACATATCAGCCTATACTTATTTTGAAGGCCAGGTTTTTAAGTGATGAAAAAAAAAATGCTGAATACTTGGGATTTATAACAGATCAAGTAGAAGAGGGTGTACCCCAGGGCTCTGTTCTTAGTGTCACCCTCATCTCCATTAAAATAAACAACATCCTTAATCAACTCCCTCTGACTGTGCAAGGTAGCTTATATGTAGATGACCTTCAGATCTCCTGTCAGGGGCAAAACATGCGTTACATAGAGCGACAGCTTCAAACTACTGTAAATCGTATCCAAAAATGGTGCAGTATAAACGGCTTCAGTATCTCTGGAGAAAAAACTACTTGCATTCACTTCTGCCGAAAGTGGGGTATCCATCCAGATCCGGAACTGCATTTACATCGAACAAAAATTACTGTAGAAGACCATAGTAAATTCTTGGGCATGTACTTTGACACAAAGCTGACCTTCAAGAAACACATCTCTCACATCCGAAACAAATGCGAGATAACTCTGAATGTTTTAAAGGTACTTTCTAATACCAGATGGGGGCAGTCTGTGACACCATGCTACGGATATACCGCGCCATGATACGGTCTAAGATAGACTATGCCTGTTGCTCTTATGGGTCTGCTTGCAAGTCAGTTTAAAAAAAACTGGACACCGTGCATCATTCCGCACTACGCATTTGCTCCGGAGCATTCAGAACATCACCTGTAAATAGTCTTTACATCACCTGTCATGAGCCACCTCTCACCCTCACTCGTCACAAGCTTTCATTGAATACATACTTTCACATACTCTCTCATCCCTTACATCTTTTAAAGGACTCTTTTATAGACAACCAACTGGACAGATTTTACAATCATCGCCCTTCAAGCCCCACACCAAACGAAGCGCACATCAGGTGGAAAAGCTGCTGACTGACTGCCGTAGTCTGTTGCCAGATTCCAGAATTGGAAAGTTCTGAGTGGAGTGAAGGAGAGTAGTGGCCATACCCTGCGCTGGCCATATCCTGCGCAGAGAAGTGCAGCAGATGCAAGGGGTGCCGGCCACCACACTACTCCCCCACAAGTACTCAAGGTACTGAAGTCTCAGAGGTACTTCGCATTGAAGCGGACTACTCTCCCAGAGCGCGTCTTTTTTACCGGAGGTGGCTCGGCTTGAGCTGTTGTAGGTGGGGATGGCTCAACAGGGGAAACTGTACTGTGTGGGTACATCTGCTGTGCCAGGTATATTGGAGGGAGAGTGCAGTGGCAGGGGGTCGTCTTCTGATGAAAGAAATGCAGGCTTCAGCCTGTCGATTCCTATCACCTGTTCTTTCCCATCGATCTCCAGTGTGAAAAGCTTTCCGTCGCGCTTGTTGACCAAGAAGGGGCCCTTGTACGGCTGTGTCAATGGAGGTTCGACACCGTCGTTACGGACAAAGACATAAGTACATGTCTCCAAGTGGGGATGTACGAAACAAGTAGGTTTAATGTGAGCTGAAGTAGGAGTTGGAGACAACTCTTGCATGATTTCCTTGAGTTTTTGGACAAAGGATGCGGGGTCTGCACTGGGTTCGTTTTTGGAAGGTTGGAGGAACTCTGAAGGCAAAGTCACATTAGTTTCGTACAATATTTCGCAACGAGTTGCTCCAATGTCTGGTTTGTAAGTTGATCGAAGACCAAGAAGTATAATGGGAAGGCTGTCGGTCCAAGTGTCAGTGGAGTGGCATCGCAGTCCTGTTTTCAGAGAGCGATGAAAGCGTTCGACCAGGCCGTTGCTATTTGGGTGGTATGGAGTCGTGCGGATGTGTTTAACACCTAGCAATGTTCCAAGGTTTTTGAAGAGGTGGCACTGGAATTGGCGGCCTTGATCGGTAGTGATTATTCTAGGTACCCCGAATCGGGCAACCCAGTTTAAAATAAAAGTTCGTGCAATTGTCTCTGCGGAAATGTCTTTAATCGGGACCGCTTCTGGCCAACGAGAAAATCTGTCGATGCACATAAGTAAATACACATTTCCATTTGATGGTTGTAAAGGGCCGACTATGTCTAAATGAATGTGTTCAAAACGTTCAGATTCTAAGCCGAATTCCTGTAGTGGGCTTTTGGTGTGTCGAACAACTTTAGAACACTGGCACTGGATGCAAGTACGAGTCCATTCGGTGATGTCCTTGAGCATAGAAGGCCATACGAATCTCGCTTGGGCAAGCTTTTTGGATGCTCTAACGCCACGGTGAGATAGGTTGTGCAATGATTGGAAAACAGTTTTTTCGCAGTTGTTGCGGCACAAATGGACGTATTGTTTTTTGACTCACGTCACAGTACAATTTTGCTGTGGAGTTTAAGAGAGGGATTATCACTTTGAATTAACTCAGATAATCCTGTATCTGTTTCTTGTGCTTCCGACAGAGTGACAAAATATACTGATGGAATTTGCAAAGACTGCAGACGAGATATAGCGTCAGCGACAACGTTGTCTGTGCCAGAGATGTGCTTGATGTTGGTGCAAAATTGTGATATAAAATCAAGTTGTCGACGTCGTCCCGATGAGTCGGATTCAGAGCTTTTTGTAAAAGCGTATGTTAAAGGGCGGTGATCTGTATAGATTACAAAATCCCTGCCTTCCAAATGATGTCGGAAATGTTTCACGGCCAAGTAAATCGCGTGGAGTTCGCGATCATATGTGCTATATTTTGTCCCCGCTGCACTCAGTTTTCGGGAAGAAAATGCTAAAGGGTTTGACTCACCTTCATCAGTTACACAATTGAGAGCCGCTCCGATAGCGATGTCGGAAGCATCAACCATCAGAGAAAGCGGCTGGTTGGGTGTTGGGTAATAAGAGTGGCTGCATTAGCCAAGTCAGTTTTGCATTTTTCGAAAGAGGCGATGAGCGAATCCGTCCAAGGCACAGGACTTTTGTCATTTTTTTAACGTCCTGGAGCAAGTTGTTTGGGGAGCCTGCGTTGTAGCAGCGTGCGGGAGGAATCTGCGATAAAAATTTAGCATGGCCAAAACCCGACGGAGTTGTGAGAGGTTTTCAGGCTTTGGGAAATTGTTGATTACCGATACCTTATCGGGGAGGGGTTTAACGCCTTCTGGCGTAATTAAACAACCTAAGAATTTTACGTTTGTTTTCCCCAAAGTGCATTTGTTTGGGTTAATTTTGAGTCCGTACTGTTCCAGGCGAGCAGAGACCTAATTTAGATGGGTTGTGTGCTCGACCTCGTCACTTGAGGCAATGAGTAAGTCGTCAAAGTAGGGGACACAGAAGTCTAAGTCGGACAATGCTTCATTGATATATCTTTGAAACGTTTGTCCCGAGTTGCGTAATCCAAAGGGCATGTACACAAATTCGAACAACCCGTAAGGAGTGGTTATCACAGTTTTCGGTACATCGGGCGGGTGAACCGGAATTTGGTGGAACGCTTTTGCCAGGTCTAAAGTAGAGAAGACTTTTTTTCCACGCAGTAATTGTGTGCAATCCTGGATGTGCGGGTCTGGGACAGTGACGGCATTTAACCGACGATAATCTCCGCACGGCCGCCAGTCCCCATTAGACTTTTTAACCATATGAAGTACGAGGCAGAGTCGCCCAGGGGCTTTTCGATGGCCGAATAATTCCCTGTGACATAAGGTGTTTAAATTCTTGGCGTGCTGTGCGCAAAGTGTCTGGAGCCAGCCGGCGTGGTTTTGAAAAAATTGGTGGTCCGGTAGTTTCGATATAGTGAAAAGTCTTTGCAACAGAACGATCACTCAAAGGTATTGCGGTCGAGAAGAGTTTTGGGTACTTATTAAGAATTTGCTGGTATGGGCAACTGCGTAAGGTTACCAAGATATTAGAGACAGACGGTTGTACTTGAGGAGTAATTGCGCTCGATGAGAGGTGGGTGATGCCGTCTATTAACTTATTGTTTTTTCCGTCGACAAGTAAGTTGAAATAATTTAAAAAATCAACACCAATGATGGGTTGTTTAACATCGGCAATGACAAAGGTCCATGTGAAATTTCGGCGCAAATTAAAATCTAAGGTAAGACGCTTCGTACCGAATGTTTTGATGTGTGACTTTTTGGTAAAACAGACACGTCTGCCCCGGTATCTATGAGTAAGCTCAGTTTTGTTTTACGATCAGCCAGGAGGATGCGTTGGAGTTGGCGGTCGCCGCTCTAGTTTCCCGATGGCTGGAAGGAGCAAGGTTGGACGCATTTTTTAGCGTTGCCGCCAAAATTGGTGTGGTAAAAACAATGACCACTCCGGGGTTCTTTGAACTGACGGAAACGACCCTGAGAACGGCTCCGGTTTCTATAGCGTTTACGCCCGCGGCCGTTATTTCCATTTGACCTACTGTGAACCAAAGTGGTTAACTCGCGTACTTGTTGTGATAGCTGCGCAATTTGCGCCTCTAATTGTGGAGTTTGGGATGCTTCAGGAGAAATTACGTTGATTGCCAGTGGCGATGCAAATTCGTGGATCTTATCGACTATGACAGATAGTTTTCTTAAGTCGTCATTGAGCGCTGCAAGAACAGACTTTGTGTTGTTAGGTAGCCTGTCGAGTAGGGCGGATCGAAATTTTTTTTTTTGAAATCTTTACCTCCTGAGGTCTCAAAAGTTGTGTATTGATATGAATAAGACGTGTGTAAAATTTCAATGTTCTACGACAACGTCTTGGGGTGGCGCATCAAGCTTGAAATATAGAAATTTTTAAAAAAATATGACTTTTTTAAAAAATCGACCAAAAAATTCTTTTCCGAATTATCGAGTTCCCGAGGTTTCAGGAATTGTATATTGTTATGAATAAGACGTATACAAAATCTGGAGCGGCTACGACAATTTCTAGGGGTTGCACATCGAGCTTGAAATTTATAAAAAACTTAAAATTATGTAAAAAGCAAACTTTATTTGTTAAAAATAATTTGGTCCTTTTGTATGTTGAAGTTATGTTAAGAAGAAAAAGTAGAAGAAGAAGTTTTGTATGTTAAGAAGAAAAAGATGTTCAGAGAAGCTCAGTAAATCACAAAAAAAATGGCTTTGCGAATAGTTTGGATACAATGCACCCGTTATGCGGTCGTTTTGTCTTGGGCGCAGTACGCAAACTGTGCTCTATACAACTAGGACCGGTTCGCCTGCCGAGTGATGGCGATGCACATGCGTTATGTTAAACCACACACGAGATATTTTGATGAAACAGGCATTTAGTTTGAAGTTTCATATAGATGGTGTTTTCAGTTTAGTCTAAAAAAATTTAAGGGGTGGTTGCCTTGCACTGAGACGATCCTGAATAAAGTGAAACTCGCTGCCACAAGATATTTAAAAAAATCGGCGTTCTCAGAAGAGCTGGGAGTATCGAAAGAATTACCTTGTACTAAGTAACCAACCCGAGGAGACGTGCTTCTATACTACTATTTTGTACTTAAGAAGAAAAAATTCTGAGTAAAGGGCAGGATCCACCGGAAGGAGATATAACCTTAGGTGTGGCGATCAAAATACAGGAAATTTGGATCAAACCCAGTATCCTTGCTGTGTCAATCCAAGGAATTCAAGAATAGAAAAGGTCATGAACAAGTTCAGCAGCTAAATAAATTGTACGTTAGAGACGAACATAAGGAATTGTCTATGAAGAAAGTGTGAAAAACTCTCTCTTACCCAGCTATTGAATATCGCAACTTCCAAATATACTGACTTTTCCCGGAGCAGGTGTGGCTCAGAGAAGTTCATACCTGATACAGAACGGGAATCTTTGGCAGGCCAGAGGGAAGCTAGATATGTGACAATCGATAATGAAGACAAGTTTATAAAGAATGAGAGAAAAGTGGAAAGGTTGGAAAGAGAAATTTCGAGATTGTTAGAGAAATAGGTGAAAGTTCCAATATCCAGTGTATGTCTCCAAATTTAGTCGTTGATTTGGAAAGAGAAGTACGAAAGACTGAAGAAAATGCTGAATGCGTATCTACCGCCATGTTGGAAAATGCGTTCAAAAACGACCAAGTTAGAATAAAAACTTCAGTGCTTTCACAAGTCTGCGACACAAAGTTATTACGGACTGGGAAGCAACAACTCTGGTATCAACTTTATTTCACAACCTAGAAAGCAAAAGTAAAGCACATGCAGAGAAACCTTCTCAGCTGATTCTGGAATAATATAATAGAGGAAGGCTCGAATGACTCGCTTGAATTACAGAAAGAAAAGGAAAAAATACTTTGGAAATTGACAAATTTCTTTGGATTATGTTTTGATAGGAGGAAGAACAGAACCACATACATAGAAAAATTTGTTGACGGCAAATTACACCCAAGTGTTTGCCACAAAGAACATATCTCGCTGATAATCTAATCTGGTTCAACATACTTTGGCCATGTGTCACCATCTGATTTTAAGAATTTCACTGGAAATTTGGGAGAGTTTGACACGAAATCCATTGATCTTGGGACCCTCACATGCATTGGCGGTGGTGGCGAATCATCAAGTTCTGGAGAGAACAAAAGCGTTATCCGAAATCTAGAAACGCAGTTCTCTAATCTAACAAAATCTCTGCAAGGTTGTATTTGCCAACTTCACACCAGCAAACAGCCACTCCGAAATTTGTCTATCCATCTATCAGATGGTGGTTTCATACGATCTAGATTATTACACTTGACATAAAATGCCACGGTTTAATTTGAAGTTGGGCTTTACATTACTCATTAAAACGGATGCTCCAATAATTGGGTGCTTGGGCTGGCACGGGCAGGACTCGGATAGTAGCACCGAGGTGGGTCCTGGGTAATGTAGTTACGATTGTGGTTGTACTAGAGAAGAGCTGCGAACTTTACCCACTATTTTTCAACGGGACTAATTTATTAAAAAATATAATTTTGCTTTCTACATATGTTTTTTCAAAAAACACATATTTTACAGATATTTATAGATTTCAAGCTCGATGTGCTACTTCTAGTTGTCACAGCCCCTCCAGATTTTGCATAGGTCTTATTCATAAAAATTTACAACTTTTAAAACCTCGGGAGCCTAATAATTCGGAGAAGTATTTTTTGGTCGATTTTTTAAAGAAGTCATATTTTTCAAAAATCTTTAGATTTCAAGCTCGATGCGCAACCCCAAGACGTTGTCGTAGAGCATTCAAATTTTACACATGTCTTAGTTATATCAATTTACAACTTTTGAGACCTCAGGAGATAAAGATTTCGAAAAAATGTTTTTTTCGATCCACCCTACTGTCGAGCCATACGGATCGCAACAAAGGCTCACCTACAGCTGTACCAGCTAAGGAACGCATACGTGCTAACAATTGAGAAGGGCGATGATCCCCGAGCTCTAACCCTTGCAGTAGGGTCCGAATTTTTGACGACTCGCTCTCTGAATGTGAGTCAATGAGGCGCTTTTTTAACTGGTCGTAAGGTTGATCCTCCGGAGGGTTAGTCAGGAGATCGCTAACCGAGAGCAACACATCAGCATCAAGTGCTGCAACCACGTGATTAAATTTTGTGGTTTCGTTTGTTATTTTGGCCAATGAAAATTGGGCTTCGAGCCTCAGGAACCACAATGTGGGGTTCGATTTCCAAAACGGCGGAGGTTTAACCGCTACGTGGGCAATTTGAGTTTCAGGGAGGTTATCCGGCATACTTAGTTCGGGTGAGCAACAAGAATCACAATAATATATACAAATATTAACAAGGCATATTTGCCAACATCTAATGAAGAAAATCCAGTAGATTTATGTGGTATCATATTCAAAGTCATAATTACTTATCTAAGTCACAAAGCACTCTTCGAAATTTTTTCACACCTTAAATTTCGCCATCTATTCTATGTATCATTTTTCAAAAATATAATTTGACATGACACGACATAGTTATGGTTTTTAAAATGAAAACTTTGCTTTTTATGACAATTTATGTTTGAAATTTCAATCACACATAAGGTAGTGATATTAAAAATAGAATTTGTAAAAGAGCTCAGAAATAGAATTCTTTTAACATAAGAGGAATAAAACTTCAATGTTTCTTTACGCTCACAAGTTTTTTCTTAAATGTTCGAAATTTTACAAAATGTCTGCTTTTTAGACGAAAAAAAAGTTGTAAAATTTTTTGGGACTTTGAACTCGCTTTCACAAAATGTTACAATTAAACGATTTTTGCCATCTAATTGTGAGATTTCACAAATGCGTAATCAGCATAAGCACAAATCTTTATTATTGGATCAAATATATATTGGATCAAATCATGGTATATTGATCCATAGTAAATGAATAGACCCTAAGAGCAGTAATGTTTCAAAACTGGTGGGGAAATAAATGTATGGATTATTAAAACTTCAAAATGTTAGAAAACCAGTAGATTTTAATGTAAAATCAGGAGACCAGGAAAAAACCACCAAATTCCAGTAGTCTCCCGAAAAATCCAGTAGAGTTGGCAGGTATGACAAGGTGAGGACAATATGGGTATTTGCAGTTAAATTATGAAGATACCATGGCAGTAGAGCAAAATATGAGAAATAAATAGCAGTATAAAAATATGAATATAACAAATGAGCGTCAATACAATAAGAAATCAGTTAAGTTCAAACAAGGGGCAAAATTTTATGCGTGGGTTGCGATAGTTCGTTTAAAAAATAGTAATTATAATAAACAAAAATGATTGCGTACGCTCGTAATGAAAAACAAATTTGAGTGCAGCAGGGAAAAATATTATAGCTATATGTAATTTTCAGCAGACCACAAATTAATGTAGAAATAAAAACTTACCGACTCGCACGTGGAGGAGATGCGATGGCGACAACCCGATTAAATACGAGTAGATTCACAATTAAAACACGTGATTAAGCACGATGAGCTGACATTACGTGCGATGAAAACACATGTGATGAGATGTGCAACGGTGCACGATAGAAACACATACATTACGACCGCACACGACAGGACCACATAAATGACGATTGCACGTTATTGAAGCACATGTATGCAGTAGCGGATCCAGGGGAAAGGCTAGGGGGCTTCAGCCCCCCCCAAAAGAGATTGCTCAAGGGTAACATTCTGCTATATTATACAGTTTAAATAGCTAAAATGATCATATTTTATTACTTAGCCCCTCCTAAAAGCCTAATACATTGGTGTCGACTAAAATTTTGATTTATAGTACATTTTAATTGGGTGAAATAAGCTTTTTAAAAAATTTAGCCCCTCCCAAAAAAAAAAAATTCTGGATCCGCCACTGCATGTATGATGATGATGACAATCGTACACGATAAAAACACATGTATGACGATCACGCAGAATAAAAGCACAGAGAACACATTTCAAATTAGCAGGCACGGAATGCACGATAATCACAAAATCAATTCGAAATGTAGAGAAATTATTTAAATCATGGCGATGATCCACTTGTTCACTTCGTCGTTTTTGTTGCACGTGGTTCCGGCGCGTTCAGCAACAGGGTACCAGTTGTGGGTTTTACAAGGTTGTAGAGATAATGCCCGACAATACAGAATGCAATTTACACTTGTTAACAAAACACAGCATTTATTTATGAAGAATCGTATTTTTGAACAGATTTTTCAGCGTGCAAGCTCCACATCAAGCGAAGCACACATCAGGGGGAAAAGCTACTGACTGACTGCCGTAGTCTGTTGCCAGATTTCAGAATTGAAAAGTTCTGAGTGGAGTGAAGGAGAGTAGTGGCTAGCGCTGGCCACATCCTGCGCGGGGAAGTGCGCAGATGCAAGGGGTGCCGGCCGCTACAGATGGATCTAAAACTGGTAATCACGTCCGCTTTGCCTTCGTGAATAATAACCATTCTTGCAGCTATACTCTCCCTCAGTTTTGCTCTGTCTTTACAGTCGAATTACTGCCCATTTATGAGAGCCTTCTGTACATCTCCAGAAAAAACACAAAGAATTTTATAATCTATTCTGACTCCCCCAGTGTCCTGGAAAATCTGAAATCCGTCTCCCTTACCCATAGCTATATTACTAAAGTATTACGTATGTATTAATAGCTTATAAACCGTGGGTACAGTATTCTCCTCTGCTGGGTATCCAGTCATATTGGGATTGCTGGCAACGAGAAAGCAGACACACTTGCCAAGCTTGCGAACCTCCCGTACAGTGGCAACCTATCCTATAACAACATTAAGTCTAGCATCTCTTGCATCATACAAGGTACCTGGATTGATAAATGGGACAGTGAAACTGGGAACAAACTTCATTCTATACGCGCAGCTCTCACGCATTGGTCTTCTCATCCGTATCGCAGACTGGATGTCATCTTGACACGTCTCCGCATTGGTCATACGAGGCTCATTCATAAGCACTTACTCCTGTTCACGATATATTGGGTGAAACCCCGCACCGTAATTTGTTCGCATTTCTTCGACGTAGCAATCTTTTTTACTCATTGTGAAGTGTCCACCTTTGTCTGACTGGTTTTTTGATGGGAGCCCCCATCCAGACGCCCGTTCCTTGTTTTTATGTACCTTTTAACCTTTCTACAGCTTGCTTTTATCGTTTTTAGACCTCACGGATTTTAGCAATACTTGTTTTAAGCAACATTTTTATACCTGTAAACTATATTTTTACTATTTATACACATAGTCTGACGCAGTATGTCCTTTCTGGACCTTGTGCCATTAAACACGACCAACCAACCAACAGATCAAGAGATTCTTAGTAACAGGCACATGCAGGCCTTGGAAGTGAGACGTAGAAAGGGACTTTATATTTTAAAATATATTCCTGGGAGTGATTGGGGAGCAGATGCTGCCACTTTGAAAATGACTTATACCTCTCTCATTATACCTGTATTGGAATACGGATTTTCAATTTACTTCTGTGCGTCAGATTCTAACTTAAATAGGCTCGACAGAGTTCTTACTAGTGCTGCGAGAATCATAGCGGGTTTGAGGCGCAGCTGCCCTGACAGTGTTGCTCTGCATGAGTGTGATCTGTAGTAGGGAACTCAATCCCGATCACGCGGGAACGGGCCATTTCACCGAATCCCAACTCGTCGTATGAATTAGAAACAGATGTCTCATTAGGATGGGGACCTAGTAAAAATATAAAATGTAAATGTGTTATCTCCTTTTCCTTCGGAAAGAGAACAAGTTTCCAAATCTCCCTTCGGGTCGTGTCCAGCTGTCCCGGAGTAGCTGTCATTTATCATCAATAATGGTGTTGAAAGCCACAAAAATAACTATGCCGCGACAAAAATTACAGGGGATTCGATGGATTAAGAAGCAAATGTACAACGTATTTTAGGCACTTGCTATTTTACATTTTGTCATCAAATGAATAGTAGTAGCATAATTACTTTTTTTTATTTAATGATACACTATGACATATTTTAAATCTCGAGATAAAACTTCATAGATTTTTGAGGGGGGAAAAAGTTTTTTTTTTTTTTTTTTTTTAACGGAGCATTGCCTTATCCGCAGGGTAAATGAAATTTAAAATACACATATACTTACTGTTGAACATACATAATGTTGCAAATTCAGTAATAAAATATTATTAACTTCAAAAAATTAAATACATATTTAGCATTTTTTAATTTGATTTCAAATTTTAATTTAAAAGATGATTACATATGTGTGTTTGTTAAAATATATTATTATACGTATGTTTGTAAAAATTTCATTTTTTTTTCTCATCCAGGTTTAATATTAGTTCATTCTATATACCATGTTTATTCACGTAATAGTCACCCTCGCATAATTAGTGGCACCCCGTTTTAAAGCAGAAAAAAATCGTCAAAATGTTTTATCGGCATAAAAGTCGCAGTCACGTATATTTAACTTTCATATATGTCTGTAAAAATATTAGTGTGAAAATATAGCTCTTTTTTGTGTGCAACTGTCGAAAAGATTATTTAATATACTGCAATAATCTGGAAGCATTTGGTAAAATAGTAATTTTATTATAACACCAGTAATGTTTTAGCATTTGAGTGAACGATATTGTGTAGTAGATTCCCCCTCACAATAGTCGCACCTAAATTTCACCATGAAAAATTGACACAAAAAGTTCGACTATTATGCGAGTAAACACGGTATATTAACACTAGTTACTACTTTTTAGAGAAATTTGGTCATGTTATAGATAATTCATTAAAAATGCTTTTTGAGAAAACACGGTTTAAAGTACCTTACTGTTTTTAAGCATAAGTTGCTTCCTAGAACGTCTTTAATTTTTTGATTAATTATTATTGTTGTTATTATTATTATTTACAGGGAACCCATCTCAGACTCTAACATTTCAAAGATTTAATTAAAAAAAATCTAGTACACACCAGGTTGAGGTTTTTTTCCTAAAAAACAGATATTTTCAATTCTGTGTGTTTTTTTTACGGGACCCTTTTTTGGCCTCCTCCCGTAGAAAAGAGTAGATATAAATAAACTATTGCTTCAAAATGTATCTAACATGAATAACTAAAAATTAACCAACTGCAAAATTTGGTCACGCTACTATAAATAAATGCTCGACATTAGGATAATAAATACAAAAATATTCTGGAACATTTTATTTGAAAAATAGGTAATGAAATTGACGATTGAAAATTAAATATTCTAATTGAAATATTTATTATCCTACATCATACGTTCCCAACCTTTTTTGAACTGGCGCCCCATTTCTAGTGAATATTTCAATACCGCCCCCCCCCCATCCCACTCCAGAGAAATAAGAGCGTACATAATGCATGGTGAAAACAAGAATTAAATAAAAAAATTACTAATAGATAGAATATTGGAAAAAACACTCAAAACACTGGTGTTAAACGATAAAGTAAATAAAAAACTTTGTAAAAAGCACACATAAGATGTTATAGGTAAGAAGATACGCACGTTTCGACCAAAAAGAAGGCCAAAACAATGTTTGGTCGAAACGTGCGTATCTTCTTACCTATAACATCTTATGTGTGTTTTTTACAAAGGTTTTTATTTACTTTAGATAGAATATTGTTGGAATTGAAACTTTACTGAATTTCTTCTTCATTTAAAAAAGAGGAATAAAAGTTTTAGAGAGGTATCTCTTTCTCTCAACAGCGAAGTCTCATATCGAAATATGTGAATTTTCGCACACGTGATAGAAATGAATTATCAGAGTGATTTTTAAGTCTTTTTTAGACTATATTTGGTTAATCTTCCCACGCCCCTCCGTGCCATATCAACGCCTCCTAATTTTCTCTGGGTCTTTTACCGCCCCCTTGAAAGCCTCAAACGCCCACAGGGGGGCGTTATCGCCCACGTTGGGAGCCTATGTCCTACATATTATCATCGAACTACGGCATTTCAATTTGCATCTTAAACAATCTCTCTCTCTCTCTTTTTTTAATTGTTATAACATCCTTCTTTGTATGGTGTGATATGAAAGTTGCTTTGTATTGTTGCTTGTAATATTTATCCATTTGGATAGAGCAAACAACCTTAAAACAACAATTATTAATTTAAAAATGCTGAACAGTTTAAGCACAACTAAAACCTACTGCTTTTGTAGTATATAAAATTATCATCAAGGAAATTCTCAAAATGTTCACATTTATGTTTCTACTTGCATTGCAAGAAGTTAGTTTTGTTTCGTTTGAAAACTATATGAAGTCTGACGGGACGTTTTAAGTTACGCATTTGCGTACCGTTTGTGGAACAAATTAGAAGACTTAAAAACAATACTTGAACGACAAAATCAGCGAATTTTCATTTTAAAACAGCAGAATGCTATAAGTCGTATCTGAAAGAACTTTCTGTAAACTTTCTTTGTACATGAATTTAATGACAACATATGAAGCCTATTTTGATATTTGTCAATTATTTTCTTCATCTGTGGCTGCAACTATGGCAAATTATATCGGTGGAAAGCTTTTTGAAAATTCCTTTTTTCAAACCACTCCCTGAAAATGTAGCGGAGAGCCAGAAGCTTCTTTCGTGATTATTATATCTTCGTTACAGACAAAAGAGCGACTCTAAAACACTCAAATGTTAAAAATACTACATTTAGCTTTTTGTTAACATTGAATATAAATTTTAAGAGCAAATAAATTTTTTTATACTTAGTTCATGCGAATGTTAGCAAAATTTCAAAATATGATTTTTTTCCTGCGAAATTTCTCTTTTTTTTATTGAATTGATTTTATTGATTTACGAAAATTCCGTACCTCTGATAATATGAAATTTGGTGACATAATAGGTGGTTGAAAAAACACTCAAAATACTGGTGTTAAACGATAAAGTGATTAAAAAACTTTGTAAAAAACACACATAAGAAGTAAAAGGAAGGTTTTTCCTTTTACTTCTTATGTGTGTTTTTTACAAAGTTTTTTAATCACTTTATAATAGGTGGTTGCTTCGCTTAAATTATATGCGTTGAATTTTAAAAATATGATTACATTTTGAGATTTACAAAAATCGTTTCAAAATTCATAAATTTTGTGTCAGGATTACGCAATAAAGACTACGGGGAATGAAACGAAATTTGGCGACTTGATATGTGGTCGCTCAAATTAAATTCTAGGCTTCCAATTTTGCTAACATGTTGATTAGATTCGAGATTTTATGAAAATTATTTCAAAATGCATAAATATTCGTTCGCGCATCACAAAATAACCACTCTAACGCGAATAAAATAAAATTACTTAATTACTCTCTAACCTGTGATCTTTTAACAATATACAAAAATTATAACTTTTCTTTCTTTACTTTTAACAAAATGCTACTCCCGCTTTTTGTAAATTTGCATGTAGTACTAACCCATCAACAACGGGTACTTCAGTTCTAGTAAATAAATAAAAATATGCGTTACTTTAAACTAATCTGTTCCCTACTTGAAATTTTTAGCAATTTTTTACCACTCCGAGTTACTTTGTTAGGATATAGAATAGCGAAGAATTAATACTTTTGTAATATCCATAGTTAAAAAGCTTGAGACGTCGAAAATTAAAGGCCACATGAAATTAATAATTTCTGCCGCAGTCATTTACGTCATAATCAAAATAAATTAGCTCTTTCTTGAAATAGGTCTTCTGTATTACCCATTTTAACATTCTTTCATGAAATGAAACTTTTCTGCTGAACCACTACGATTATGTAGTAAACAGAGCATCGCGCTTTCGTTCGTTTTCTATATTCTGTAATATCAATAAATTTGATGCAATACGCCGATTATAAAACACTTTCCTATACAAGAGCAAAGAAGAGAATGTAGCGATTTTAAACAGTTTCAAACACAATGTTATGAGCTATTATTATATTAATTTGAATGGGAAAGAAAAAAATTAAATGTAAATAAGGCCAAATATATTTGATAAATATTCACTGCTGCGTATAGTACAATAGAGCTCCCTTATAACGAACGTGAAGGGGCCGCGATATTAGCTCGTTATAACTGAGTGCTCGTAAAAAACGCTGATTCATGAAAAAATCATAAAAACTCATATATTCTTAATAAACTACCTAATTTATTTATAATTAAATTTTATTTCTTGAAATGTTATTCTTTAGAAATATTTAGCAATAAAATCGTAAACTGCAAAAGGAAAAAATAAATAAAATGACGTATTTTTTAAAGCTATATTCAAAAAATCTTTTTAAAAACGTATTACACTGACTCGCATTTTCTAAAAATTGACTCTTACTTTTATTCATAGCGAGTTAACCTGACTCACAGATTTTTAAGTCCAGCACAAACACTGAATGGGAAAGTGGATGAAAGATCATGAAAATAGCCATTTTCAGAAATTTTTACAAAGCTATATTAATACACCCACTCCCACTTCAAACTTGATTCATACCTTTTCTAAAACTTAAAAATAAATCTTTTATTATATCTTAATACCGTGTTTACTCGCGTAATAGTCGTTCTGGCATAATAGCCGCACCCCCGTTTTGAAGCAGAAAAAATTAGCTTGAGTGTTATAATATTACGTAGTAGATTTCCCCCGCATAATAGTCAAACCTAGACTTTCAACATGAAAAATTGGCAAAAAAGTGCCGCCATTATGCGAGTAAACACAGTATTTTGCTTAGTATTTATACTACCTATCAATATATTCCGTTTTTGAAACCAATGCTAAAGTAGTCAGAAATGACACATGCTTCTAACTGAGAACACAGCGAAAATTGTATACAATTCCCCCCTCCCCCCATTTGAATGACTAATATCCTTTAACGCATTAGAAGACAAAATATGGGGTAAAAAGAATTAAAATATGCCTTTATTTTAATTCATTCTGTAAAAGGTTAATAATAACATCAGATCACAAAATGAGTATCAGAATTTTTGTGCAAACCGTACCACTTTCTGGGAGTGTGAGCCAAAAAAAAAAAAAAAAAAAAAAAAAAAACAATCTTCGAGAACTCTTTGAAGTATTTTGCTGTGGAGCCATCTTTGAAATTGTTTTCTAAAGGTTTCATAAATGGCACTAAGTTTTCATTTATTGCAGTGCGCAGCTTTTAAGGAAAAAAAAAACTTGAAAATTCCGAATTTCTATCGCATATATCTTATTTTGACTTGTGTCCGTCAAAGGGCTGTTATGCAGTTTTGCTTTTTGAACAACACCCTTATTACAACGTTAATAAAGCGCTTTAAGAAAGTAAAGCCAGAACATTTTTTCATAGACCGATCAAGTCCCTTTTGCAGTTGAAGGAGAGCTTCCGGATACGATAATAGACATCCATTAATCTTTTGACCATTGGTATGTGCGACAGTGCGGCAGATTTTTTTTTCTTTTCCTCCCCTCCCCTGAAGCGCAGGGTTTGGGATTCGATGAGTTGGGCTATAACCGTCTGCCGAAGATAATCGGGGATTAGAGCAGGATGCAATAATAGTAAATAGTAATACAACCCCTAATTCTCCACTCTCCTAGACCCAAAGCACACAATGGTTAATGACCGTTAATTGTTTTTCGATTTTTTGGGATTCGATGAGTTGGGGTATAACCCCTGCGGCATCCCGCACAAATGTTTGCGAGACTAGTCCCGCGGGATTATGATCCTAATCCCGCGTTAGTGACACTGAGAAATAAATTATTTTTCATTGCAATTTCACGCTGCTTTCCCAATCAATAGACCGGAACTATCTAACAATAAACGTATCAATAATTACAAATTTTAATTTAAAGTTTTATTTTTTTAATTATCTTCCAATGGTAATCTGGATCAAACATCTAAATCTAAACATCGTAATCTAAATTTTGCGCAAACTTCCCAATCCTCAAATGAACTGAAATATTTCATACTAATTTACCTCTTAGTGAACAGTGACGAATTAATTATAAAAAGTTTTCATTTTAGTTTTTAATTTTTTTTATATAATTCTCACTTTTAATTATTTTACTAAAATTAAATCTAGACTAGAAAATGATTCATTGGGTTTGTTCGATTTTGTATGTCCGTTTTTGAGAAACTAAGAAAATAGCGTAAGTATGTGAATATATAAATTGTATATTTCTGTAAATTCCTGACTTTTAGCAACTAACATAAGACATAACTTAGTATATTATTCTGAAAATTATGATTATAATTTTCCTATTTCTGTAAGCTATTGTGTATTAATTATCTAATAAGATTAATTATTATTATTATTGAAGATAAACTTCATAGGGCTTAAAATCTTAGTTTTTTTTTTTTTTACTTTTCTCTGTTGAAATGAATTCCTAGATAAAAAAAATATCAATCCCGCGGGATTGCGGGATCCCGCGAGATCAATAAATCTCAATCCCGAAATACCTCAAGAGAGAAAACAGTGCGGGATTGCATTCCCTAATCTACAGCCACTACACCTCAGGAGAAATGCCTCTCTTGTGAAATACTACAGCTAACTCACCAACGTCGGGAACCAGAATGAAACTGCTTCCCATTTCAGGAACTGGAAATGCAACCAAAGACTTAACCCTTTATAGGGTGAGTTTATGTGCAGGGAGTCGAAAGTACTTAGGATTTTTCTGGCCCATTTTTTAGGATTAATTCATATATTTTCCTTCTACTGTAATATCCCACGTGAAAATTGGAGAAACAAGTATCAAACAAACATAGAAATTTTGCAGGAGAATGCATTAATTATTCACAAAATCAAAGTCGGAAAACTACCTGCTGCTTGTACACGGAATGAAACGCAAAAATATGTAATTAAAAGCGATGATTCTTATGCCCAATTTTCCAGTAATTATTCGAGCTTTCTTTAAAATTTCGAATGAAAGAAAAGTTCATAAGCCTAATATAATTTAGAATCTAGATGTATGGAAAAAATATACATCCAATATAACTGAACAAAAATCAGAAAATTATCTAATGATAATTGATTTCTGCATTTAATAGATTGTAGGTGGTACCCAGCAAACACACTACTGCCCGCAAAATGACGGCCGGGTACCCACCGTGCTGGCAAAGTGCCGTATTCCGGGAGCACAGTACATTGCCGTCAGTTTAAAGTCACTGGAATACCAATGCCTGAAAAATGCATATGCGCCAGTACATTGCCAGTAATGGCTATCGCGCCCATGTGTCTAAAACATGCGCAGCATAGTTAACGGCGTGGTACTGTTTAAAATGTACCGGGCCAGCACTTTTTAGAGGAAATGGGCCCGTAAATATTTCGTAGTGTTAGCATAAAATTTCGTTATTTCATTTAGCGATTGTGACGTAGCATGAGGGGACTGCAGTCCCCCCCCCCTGCGAAATGGGACACTTTACTTAGCTTGCAATTTGATATTTAGCTTATAATTGAACTTTAGCTTACAACCCAGCCCCCCTCCGAAATAAAATTCTGGCTACGCTACTGCTTTCCCTCATAATGTAAAAGCTGCAGTCTAGCTTAGCCTTGCTGTAAATTTGAAAGAGAAAGCTACACACTAAAATACAAAATCTGTGTTTTTTCTCCGCTTACTGATGTGCAGTTTTCAGTTCTAGGTTAGGAAGTTTATTTGGCTACTGCGGTTGCCCAGTTTGCCACACCGGAGGACGTATACAGGGGGGGGGGGTCCAGGGAGTCCACCCCCCCCTTAGAAATTTCGTTTTTTGTAAGCAAAATAATAATGATGAAGTCTTTGTGTGAAATTTTTTGCCTTTTTTACCGTTTGGACTCCCTCCAAAATTTTTGGACATTCCCAGAATTTTTTTTCTAGGTACGTCTCTGGCCACCCCCTAAAGAGAGCTGTAGGGCTCCTGCACTTATTTTCTCACCCATAAAATTAATAAAGCCATGGGACAGTATTTTCATGTAATAGTCAAAAATAGAAATTACGCAGATATTTTGTTCAGACTCATTTATTTAAAAACGCTATTTAGATTGTACTTCATCCTGCTTGTCTAACGAAACTTCTGGCAGGTGCAAAAAATAAAAAGTAAATAAAAGAAGGAGACAGACCTCTTTCCCAGTGTAAAGAGCTGAAAGCGCAAGTCTCAGATTTGGCGATATTAGAAGGGTTGCAATTTTCTAATTGTTTTCGCAGATCTGGCTATATTTATTGAGATTATTTGTTGTTCGTTTTCAGCGAATGTATTCGAATCTCCAAAACAAAGAGGGGGTCGGGTGAATCACTACGGTGGGGCTGAGTGGACCCTTGGGTCCAGGGCAGAGTCTTGGGGGGGGAGCGGACGCAGCCCTGCATACTTTAACTGTTTAATTATAATGGCATAATACAGACTAGAAAAAAATATTTTCATTTTTTTCATTTAGTAAAATTTTACAAGATTCTACAGCTAATTGTAGCTTAAAATTTAAAATATGTATGTATAATAAACATTTTATCATAAATATTTAATAAGATTGGTTGAATCTGGAGCTTTAAAGGTTCCAAAAAGACAAATTATAAAATGTAGATAAAGGTCGTCAGACTATTACTAAATTTTTGAAGTGTCCTGAAAATGAAGAGTTACAAGAAGTTTAGTTCAGCCTTATGCAAGGGCGGATCAAGAAACTTTTCCGGAGGGGGGGGGGGGAGTAATCGTGAATACTCATTTTATCTCGTGTAAAGCCCACTTAATAGTGGTGAAAGCCCCATTTATCTATAGTGTAAATATAATTTTCTTGGAGGGGGCGCGCGCCCCTCCCTGGATCCCCCTTTGGCTTTATGATATTGATATATATCAGAGCCTACAGCAGCCACGAGCCTACAGCAGCCAACCTCGTGCTCTGCTTAGTCACTTTCAGACCAAAAAGATGTAAAAGAAATCACACAAGAGACTGGCTTCTGAACAGTTAATCGATTTCGTATTTATTTACTCTTTTTATTCTAACCTTAGTGTGTTAAGTAATATACTTGCTGTGGTCGTTTTTTAAATAAAATAGTGTTATATAGTTTAAGACTTGCAAATTGGTTATTATAATTGAAGAGCTGAGTGGAGGAACATGTTAAGGCACAATTTAGAAATTTTTAGATATTCAACTGTAAAATTAATAGTGTCGTATTTCATCAATTCATTTATTTTCTGTTCATGCACTGAAAACTGCCTTATGGTAATATTGGCAGAACCAGGAACAATTCAGCAGTAAAAAATATTCTTCCACCCCGAAATCTCTATTTTACCAGTAAAAATGTCACTTAACATATTCATTCACTCAGCTCTTCAATTATACCCTCTATTTTCAGGTTAAATTACATTCTAAAAAGATAAGATATAATCATGCAATTGCAATAGTAATGTAGCATGCGATCGTAAAATGGAGGGGGGAGGACGTCTCTGATACTGGGTTCAGGGCCCGTAATCGATGTGGGGGCCATGACTCCCCTTTAACCTAATCTGTTAAAAATCTGTTGCATTGTTAGGGAGTTTAACCCACTATTGAACCCATGCTTAACGTATTAGAAAAACTAAAAGTGCTAGCATTATACTCAAAATACAGTTAAATACTTGGTTTAAAGAACAAATCAAAATACAGTCAATCTTAAGTAATTCAAAGTTGAAAGGACACAAGAAAAATTCGATATATCTAAAAGTTTCGTAAAATATATATTCCCACAAAAAAAGAGATACATTAAAATAATTCTAGGAACCGACCATAAATTCAAATTTTTCAAGTTTTATTTAGAGCAGTACGCGTAGGGATGGATGCGAGACGAGACAGAGATTTACACCTTTTTTTGCAAGATGAGACAAACATTTAACATTACGGTACAGGGATTTTGTTAGATGAGAGAAGCATTTTTAACATTATGATATAGGGATTTTACGAGACGAGACAAATCTTTTAGGCTGTTTTGCGAGAGGCCTATTTTTCGTCTAGCGTTCACCCCCTAATACGCACGTTTATGGGGTACAAAGGTTTCACCCTTCTTCGTAGGAGCGTAGTGAATGAGGCAGGGACGTGCTTAAGGTTTTAGGGGGCCCTGGGCATAA
Organism: Cheiracanthium punctorium; assembly: GCA_038373885.1. Classification (NCBI taxonomy): domain Eukaryota; kingdom Metazoa; phylum Arthropoda; class Arachnida; order Araneae; family Cheiracanthiidae; genus Cheiracanthium; species Cheiracanthium punctorium. Next base: position 11,330 of record JAWZYV010013564.1, on the reverse strand, counting down.
CATATTTAGCGGCCCTAGACAAAAAAAACAATTAGGGGCCTTTCACTTTTCTTTATTTACTAAATTATTGTGGATTTTGTCATGTCTCCCCCCTCCCCCAGCACAAATCGTTACTGCCACTGTAATTAAGTAAATTACATTAACTAATTAAGATTTTAATACAATAAGTTTCCATAATGTAAAAGCTGCATCTAGCTATTTAAGATGTTGTAAATTTGAAAAAAGAAAAGCTATACAGAAAATTACATATTCTGCACATTTAAAAACATTAATTTTATCGACATTTAAAAGCTTCAATCCCTTCATCCCCCATAAACGAAATATTTGGGTTTTCGTCAACAAAATAAGGTTAATGAAAGTTTGATGACCTGATACCCACGAATTCAGCAGTTAGAGACCCTGGGCGATGGCCCAGTTTGCCACCCCCTAAGCACGGCTCTGGAAGGAGGGTGGACCTTTCGTACCACCCGAAACGTACATATTGTTTATTCGATTTTATTAAAGTGCCTTTATAATAATGTATTATTTGCGTTAAAGCATTTAACTATTTATATCCGCGTTTAACCTATTCGCTTTCATTATTGAAAAGATTCACCGGGGAATACTATCCTTCTTTTGTCATGTTGCTTCTCAGTATGGGATTTTAAATGCCCCTTCCCCTTCGACTGCACTAGCTGAGTCGCTGGGCCTCAGCAAAGTATTCAAACATATATGCTAAATTGAGATTTCAGCGCCCTTTCTGTTTGCCTGAATGGAAAATAATGGTAATTCGAAAATATTGTGCCCCTTGTATATGCTGTGAACGGGGACATATGCCCCCTCTAGCCCCCACCCCCTTAAAACTTTTCACTATCCGAATATTCACTCTGTTTGCATTTATTTGATAAGTTTTATGAGCTACGTTCGGGCTAAATGGATGGTGTGTAGTTTAATTCAAATTCCTTACAAACATAAAATAATTTTACTTTCCACAGCATTTCAGAAAAACGAAGATCCCAACTTCACATCAAAAGCAAAACAATTTTAATATAAATATGTGTATAGTTATTACTGATAATTACAAGCTGAATAATTACAAGATATATATATGCGCACTAAAGAAATGTTTATGAAACGCGAGTTACAGTGTGTGTGTATGGGAAGGTGTGGGGGAAGCCGCCACAGAAGAGTTATAGGTGGCTCCAGCGAGATGCCAGAAATTGGCGAGTTTCATTATAACGGAAGTGGCGAATTTGGCTCATAGTTCATAAGTTGTAGCAACTCATTCTTAGCGCGCGCTTTCCATTCCGTATGGCGTATACGTTAAACAATGGACGGATTCTATTTGTTATTGATTAATTACGCATGAAGTACATTTTTAGGATATAAAATTTTTCAGATTCCTCATTGTTGTATATAGCTTTCGAAAAGGTTAAATTGGTATTTTTAAGCAGTTTCAGAAGACTAGCGAGTTTTCATCATTTGGAACAGTTATTTATATAAAACATCGCTGTTTCAATGATGATATCTTGTTGGTTCATAATACATTTCGAAGCCCTTGGATTTTATGTGAAAGAGTTGGGAAAATAACAGGTAAATTTTAAGTTTCACTGTTTTTAATATATATACTCTCATAGTATGTTTTAGTGTATAAAAGTGTTTTCCTCCGTAAAAAGCCATGTAGTATACAGCAGGTAGATATAGGAATTTTTTTTTCAGAATAGCTAACAAAAAATCTTTTGATCTAAAGAAAATGTACAATAAACAAAATGTTACCCTAATGTAATGTGTAACAATAGTGCAACCAGGGGCGGATCCAGAGAAACCATCTGGGGGGGGGGGTTCCGTTTCTCATTAGGATGATACATTGATTTCCCAATACTTTTTCTCCCAATGTATAATTAGACATGGTATATTACAACTAAATAAACATGTTGTCTGCTGCAAAAACCGTCGAAAGAAAACTCGGAAGGAGGGGGGGGGGACAGAGCTATCGTGCACCCTATACCGATCAAGTTAAGGCCGATGCTCCTAAACCACGTGTTTTATGCATTTCAATGGACGACGGGACTAATACGGGAAAAAAAATGTTCCCTTGCACTCTCCATTGTGTGGGGGGACAGAGTTTTCAGTTTAACATATTAATCTTTTGTTGCTAGATCCCGACTGGTCATTAAAAGTCGTAAATTTCGAAAGAAAAATGTCGCCTTAACCCCTGTAGTGACGACAAGACGTGGCTAATCAGCAACGACCTTTATTCATGTTGTTGTTCGCGGGCCCTACCCATTAACATTTTAGTGTGTACAGAGTATAACTGCTGAATGCATTATTGAACCCATTTCACAGCCACCGTGCAATATACAGTGTTCACAGTATACATTTTCGCATTTTAGGATAGATTAAGTTTTCCAGATTAAGTAATCTCCATCCTTTTCTGTGAGGACTGTAGTAAACCTACCTCAATTGCTATTTACTACTATTATCACTATTACCTGCTATTTACAATTTGAGCTTTCTTTTTTAAAACCAGACCAGCTATACATTGTCAGGTACTCGCTTTGTCTGATATCTTAGAATATGTTTTACTTTTATAATGAGGATTTGTACCCATGCGTCTGGGTGGTGTGGACAACTTATGAGAGCAGTTGAAAGAATGAAAGCTGTAGAAATTGCGGAGGGTTGGATTGTCTATGCTTCAGCATCACTTAAGGCTGATGCTGATTGCCGCTGCTTCTAACGTGACTGCAGTGGGTAAGAGGGCATTCTCGTCACGAATATTACGACTTTTTAATGGCAATTCGGGGTTAACCGATAAGATTTCTGCACTAAATCGCAAACTCCGTCCCCTATGAAATTGAGAGAGCAACGGAAGATATTTTCCTCCGTATCAGTGTGCCGTCGTCCATTCAAATACGGCGAAACCTGCTAAAGTGACCACCTTGGTAAAGAGATCATCTGTCTATAGTGACAACTTTAACAATTATCTACATGAGTGATCTAGGCCGAGTACGGGGTGCCCTACTTGGGGGGTTTTCTAAGGGGTCTTAATCCGTATTTATGAGAAGTTTCGGAGAAAACTGCGTAAGACTCCAAACGGCTAGATTGACAGACGCGACCTGAGTTTGAACCAGGCACGTTTCTTCTCCCAGTTGCGAGCGTTACTGGATGCGCTCAGCCACTGGATGCGCTCAGCCACTCGTCGGGCCTCCAGCATTTGGAGTTATGTGTTATGTATGATGTTATGTGGCAAGCCTATACTAGGGGCATCTCCATTCTGGGGCGGTTGCCTTGGTCGGAGGATTTTTTCAGAGGTTCTAACGCGTATTCACGTTAAACCTGAAGAAAACCATCTGTAAAAACTCCAGATAGTTAGATACACAGCCGCGCGGTAGGCCCAAACGTGGGACCTTCACATTTCAGCCGTCTATCATGTCAAGTGTCTTATCCACTCGGCCATGGTGGGGCCCAGAAATTAGAATGTTCGATGCTCTTGCTTCATGCAACCATTTGCATGCAGAAGTGCCTTGGCAAACTCTTCCAATCGGCCACATTGACTTTTCGGCCGTTTGGATTTGGATTCCGAACTAAATTTTTGTGCTGCTTCAAGAATTTTCTCTTTGCTTCTAAAATACTTTGAGATTACACTCAGGTAGTTCAGATAGTCTTGCGAATTGCACTGTTGACATTTTCCGACACTTTTACCCCACTCTTAAAACTTTTTTCCCCTGTTCCTGTACGTAAGATGAAAAAAAAATCGTTGTTAAACAGAAACGACGGGGTCTTTGAATAGAATTTTTTTACGTTGGAGTTGCTGGGACTTTGAAATATCGTCTTTGGAAAGAGATCGTCGTTAAACAGAGCGTCAACTGTGATACTTTTTAAATTTTCAGTTCATGTGAAAATTTACAATTTTTTTAACTTACCTAATCTATATTGTGTTTCTAGCTCTAGGGGGGCTCGAGACCCCAGAGCCCCCCCCGTGGATCCGCCACTGAGTGCAACTTTATTTATTATTACTTCCTGTAAGATTTTGACTTATATATGCTGTTAAAAATTGGTGGAGAGGTGTATTAATTAAAATTTTGATTTTAAAAGTTTATGACATTTGTGAGTTTTAAAATCTAATAGCTAGAGGTATTAACACTCTAAAGGCCAATGGATGAGCAAGAACAAATTATTTGTAGCCAAAAATAAATTGGAGAAAAAATTACAAGTGTGGGAAAGCCCCGCTAATCTGTGGCATCCAGGCTTAACCTATCTACACTTAAATTTTGAAGTTTTCCTAAGTAGCCAACAGCCAAAATCTGATACAACAATCCTCACTATTTAACTACAAATGCGTTGTTAGAGAGTCACTCACCTGAAACCATCAGCATAGCCATCAGAAGTTAGCTAAAAAAAAGCAAGGAGCCTGTTTAAGACAGAAAGGGGAATTCATAGATTTTTCAATTCAATGATTTTTATTGAGAGAGATTATGATGTTTTATATAAAACAACTAAGTGGACCTCTTCTTGATTAAATACAAACGTTTACAAAGATGAGTAACAGAGTTCAAGATTTCATAGCAATCTCGGATTTAGGATTAATTAACATTATGAGCACAAATTTAAAGTAATTCAAATTAACACTGAAGTTGACCACAATATTATACATTCAAGAAACACATTGCTTAAGACCTCAATTACACATTTTCAAAAACTAAGTTCCAACTTTAAACAGTAAATTTACACTGAGATCAAATACCAAATGGAATTTTGCTTTAAACTGTCATATTAATTAACTTATTTTTACTCTCAAGCAAATACATGTGCAATTTCTTTAATTTCTTTAGTGACCAAAAGCTAAAACTTCAGTTGGCATGTCATCAAGAAAATTTCTCTTGAAAAGACATTATTCACATTATCACTTCAATTAAAAAAATTTCTGAATTCCAGAAATTACACTTAGCTGACCTTTAATTTACTCACATAGAACTCACCACTTTACTTCAATCTCACAATTATGTAAATTATAAAAAATAAGAATTTTTCCTTTTTATACAAAAAAAAAAACCAATTTTGGCTTTAATATTTACCAGTACTTGTTACTCAGAAATCGTCCCCTTCTAATTTCGCACAGTCATACTTTAATCATAGTTCTTCCAGTTCATGGTTCACTTTCATCCTTGAAATGACACCTTTTTCTTTGTCGCAGCAACACACACACTAATTACACAAATTCAGCAATGCGTCATTAGTAGCGAGTTCTTTCCACTCGAGCACTTAAAGATGTCGTTGTGGTGATTTTTATGATTTAAAAACAAAGATGTCACGCTGTGAGATTTTGGAAGAGCAACACACACACTAATTACACAAATTCAGCAATGCGTCACTAGCAGCAATTTTTTTTCCACTCCAGCACTTAAAGATGTCGTAGTGGTGATTTTTGGACAAAGAAGGTAGCAGTCGTCATGCTGACGCCCGAATGCACAAAAAAAAAATCTCGGCTAAATACAACTCGATTTTCATGATGTTGATTCACAAGGTACAAAACTAATTAAAACCGCCGATTTCCCATAGGCTGTTAAAAAAATGCACTTGAACTTGAAGGTTAGAAAAATTATCTGGGACCCCAACAACCTGCACAAATGGCGTTTTCCGCCAAAAGCACAGAATTGAAGGGGCCCGGAGCGCGCGAACTCACTACAAGCTTTTTTTTTCTCGAACTGCCTGATAGCGTCTCTTTAACGGTTAAATTTTGAAAGCCGTTGCCACTGCGAGTCGAAAAAAAGAGAAGCTACTTTCACCTTGAGTTCGTTCTTCCGCGTGAAGAACCCGGGGAGAAAAACTGGTTTCGCTCTGTTACGTATCTCCTTGCTCTCGCGTGAATTTATCTTGACTTGTGTGGCACCTATAATTCTTTGTTTACAAACATTGGCAGATCTGTGTTGATGTTTTTGGAAATCGTGAGATAGTCTGGATCTGTGTTACACCACAGTGTAACATCCTTCCCCCCAACGGAGAAAAAAAAATTACAGTTTACCTTCACAAATACATAATGTGCGTTTACGTTGACATAATAAAAATTGAAGCAAAGTACCAATTTACACTGAAATATTTACATATATATATGATACCAGGATGAATGAAAGAAGTACATGCATGTTCATGAGCTTAAAATAAAATATTTGAATATATATATCTACACATACACAATTGTTTGAAAGTATTAATTTCTCGGTACAGAATGTGAGGACTCCTTGCAATCATATCTACTGCACACGTTGTTTCTATTAAACATTTAAATTCTTTTTTATTTTCATGCGTTTTCATGCGTTTGCATTTTTTACCAAAAAAAATTATTTTTACATTAAATGAAAAAACTTGAAATTTACGAAGATGTCAAATTGGAAATTCAGTCCATGAGTACTCAGAACTAGAATTTACTTTTTTTTTTAACGTTGTTTACAGAAATGGCCATTGGAAATTTAAATAGATTCTTATGCTTTCATCAGACTGTCTCGAAGAACCCTAGCTATAGGACCAGCCATGCATAGCCAAGATTGCAGCAACACTGAATTGTGCACAGTTTGAGAGCACTGTCACCCCAAGACACTCTGGTAAAGAGCACAGAAAGCAAGAGACTTACAAAAAAAAATTGTTTAAATTAGTTCTGAGTTTCAAAAGGACTGATCTGCATGTTTAAGCTGAATTTTCTTCATTGAGAATGCTAGAGTTTAATGGTTTTTGAATAAAAATTTTGCTTATATGTACTTTCTTTTCTTTAAGTGCGTCATCCTCTTTCTTTTGTATTATCGCATTATTTTTTCTTAGCAATTTTGTTATTTCCCAGGGACCATTGTATTTTTTCTGGAAGACTCCTGGTTCAACAAATTCCTCGAGAAAAACTTTGTCGCCCAATTTGACATCTGGTTTTTTTTTCTACCTTTGATATATTTACTATGAATTTTGAAATACTGATTTTCATTTTCAGCTACATTATTTTTTATTTCCTCAGATAATTTTTTGACACATTCCACATATTTGTTAAACTCATAGGTGTACTTAGGTTCATTAAAAGCATCTATGGGGAGATTTAATCTACGTCCAAAAAATACTTCCGTAGGGGAGTACTGAGTTACTGAATGTGTGGTATTGTTGTAGTGTAACTTAAAAAATAATAAACTCGTGGACCAGTCACTGATCCTTTCAGAAATGGCAGCAACACTTTGTTTCAGGGCCTTGTGAATTCTCTCAATTAGGCCGTTAGACTGTGGATGATAAATGGAGGATTTCCTGTGTTCTATCTTGGCCTGTTTCATAAAGTTATCAAAACCATTGGAGCAAAAATTTGTGCCATTATCAGATAATAATATTTTCGGAATGCCAAACCTAGAAAAATACTCTTGTAAATGTTTAATAATGGTGTGTGAAGTAAAATTTGGAATGGGAATTAATTCTACAAAACGAGAATAGTGATCGGAAATACTTAAAATGTAAAACTTTCCATCAACGGACCTAGGTAACTTCCCTGCTATGTCAATGGCAATCATCTCACCAGGAGCTAAGTGAGATTTTGAGACAAATTCTGAAGTAGTTATACGTGGTTTTGATTTATTCTCTAAGCATTTTGCACAATTGTTGCAAAAGTTTGCAGTGTCAGCGAACATGCCCTTCCAAAAAAATCTCTTGTTTAAAAGTTCATATGTTCTTGCAATGCCAAAATGAGGAGCGTGAGCTGACTGCAAACATGTTTTTCTTAGAGCATTAGAAATTAAAATTCTGTTTTTAATTGATTTTTCTTTTTTGTGCTTGTTAGATGGCTTGAGTTTGATCATGAGTAGCTGGGTATAGGAATCAATGAAATATTGTTTCTTAGTTTTTTCATGGTTGTTGTTAATGTCATGTATTATCTTGGAGATGTGCTCATCTTTAATTTGTTCCTTTTTTATTGTTTCATTACTGAGGTCAAAGTCATTGGTGAAAATATTTACATTGTGGACATTTAAGTTCTCCTGAAGTACTCTGGAGAGAAAATCTGCAGGATTTTTTAGACCTGGTATATGTCGAATCTCATAGTCAAATTCTTGGAGATATAGAAGCCATCTAGCAACTACTTCGGGCTGTTTATCTAGATTCAAGTGATGAGTGAGAGGTTTGGCATCCGTCAAAATAAAAAATTTCTTTCCAAAAAGTTGTTCGTGGAAATGTTTACAAGAAAGGTAAATAGCAAATAACTCTCTTCTTAAGGAAGGATATCGTGATTCAGCAGGAGATAATTTTTTTGAGAAAAATTCAATGGGGGAAAAATTGACCATCTATCTTTTGCATTAATGTACCACATATGGCGACTTTGGATGCATCGCAGTAAGTAATTATCCTTAGTAATCCTTATCCTTAGACTCATCTATTATCCTTAGACTCATCAAAATTTCTAACAGTGGGCCTGGTTAAAATAATTTCCAGTACCTTTTCAAAAGCCTGCTGACATTCTGCAGTCCAAACAAAAGGAATATTTTTCCTAGTTAAATTAACAAGCGGTTCTACAATCTCTGCGTAATTAAAAATGAGATGTCGAAAATAGTTAACCATGCCTAAGAATATCTGAGTTTGTTTTAGATTTTTGGGAACTGGAAATTTATTAACTTTTTCAATGTTAGTCTCAGACGGTGACAAACCTTTATTATTAACTGTGAAACCTAAGTAAGTAATCTCTGATTTACAGAGTTGAATCTTCTGTGGGTCCAAAGTTAAGTTAAATTTTTTTAATCTATTGAAAACCTTCTGAAGTAATGTTTTAAATTCAGTTATGGAGTTGGCAGCAACAATTATGTCATCAAGAAAAAACTGTATATTGGGACCCTTTAAATCATCTATGCATTTTGAAATTAATGTGTTAAAATAGGAGGTACTGTTTTTGCTGCCAAAAAATAATCTTGTGGGCTGAAAATTCCCCAATTCACAGCAGAACGCTAATTTTTCCTTGTCACATTCTCTAAGTCAGATTTGAAAAAAGGCAGATTTTAAATCTAAAACACAGTAAAGTTTTTTTCCAGAAATATTGTGCAGAATGTCAGAGATTTTTGGTAGACAGATTTTAAAAGATTCGGTGACTGAATTCAAAAGTCTATAGTCAACAACCATTCTAAATTTAAGTTGTGATTGATCAGAGTTGGGAGTTGGGCGCTTTCTTACAAAAATAATGGGAAAATTATAACAACTCGAACCAGGGGCGTAGCCAGGGGGGGTATCGGGATATATCCCCCCCGAAATGTTTGGATTAGTGATGAAATTCCGTCTATTTATACACATATAAGTTCATATCCCCCCCCGAAATTTTTTTCCAGGCGCATATCCCCCCCCCCCCGAAAAATTTTCCTGGCTACGCGCCTGACTCGAACTATTTTCAATGATGCCAGCCTCTAAAAGTTCCTTAATTTCTTTTTGTGCAAAGTCCTTGGAAATTTTAGGAATGGGATAGGGTTTTGTTTGAATCGGAAAATTATGTAACAGTTTAAATTCAGGTACAACTGCATCTGTGGAGCCAAGAGTCTTGTATGTTTTGGAAAAGACAGCATAGTTATCCATTAACATTTGAAGCATCTCTGTTTTATCTTTTGTGTTTAGGTGTTCTAAATCAAAATCAGTTTCTTTAAGTTCCTCTTTTCTGAGGTGTAAAATCTCGTTTAAGCTTAAGTTATTAATCTGAAAGTGTTCCTGCTCAGTATGAATGACCTTTGAATTTTCCTCATAAGTTTGTAAAGTCCCCAACTTAGAATTTTTTCTGACTTGAATAACAGAATTAGATAGATTGTGTATTAAAGTATAGATGTATTTCTCTTCACTAACAATATGTAAAGACTCTTGTAGCTGAAAATTTAATTTTGATTTAATTGGTGTGAAAATTAATTGAGAGGATTTTTTCAAAGATGGTGGAATGTCTAATCTGATGACTTCAATGGAGTTAGGTTGTAATTGGACATTGATGCTGGACCTGGCAAATAACTGATTGTTTTTTTTTTGTTTGTGGAAATACTGTTGACCTGTGAAATGGTGGGAATCGAATTCTCAAACTCAAATTCTTCACCGTTCATAACTAGTTTCTGTTCAGCAATGTTCAAAATAATTTTGTTCCTTTGAAGAAAGTCATATCCAAGAATGATGTTATGTTTGGAGTTCTAATTGTGTTGTGTAACAAAAAACTGGTTTTGAAACCATTTAGTTTTAATTTTAAATTTTATGTTTACTGCTGATAAATAAGGGATGGAGGAAGAGTTTAGTGTATGGATCTTAACTGATCGAGAAATGTATTCCACCTTGGAGTGTTGTTTAACCCATTTGTGCCTGGATATTTTTGCGACTTTCTTCGATTTTTACTGATAACAGAAATAATAGATAAATTTCTGATGTCAACTTCTTGAATAAGGGATAATTTCTTTTAAAATATTTATGCATAAAAATCAAAATATCAACATCCTACTTGGTCATGTTAAAATATTTTGTAGAGTTGAGGCTCAATACTCATGAATAAAGGCTAGGAAAAATAAATAACGTTTTCGACTTATAGCGAAAATGCCGTCCCAAAAAAGGGACACTAGGCATAAATGGGTTAATGATTTCGAGAGCACTGGGCTGAATAAGACTTAAATTGGCACCAGTGTTGAGTAAAGCTTGCATATTATTATTTCCAAATTTTAATTTAATTACTGGTAAATTACTATTATGTTGAGTACAGGACATGGCTAACAGGTTATTATGGTTGCTATTATAAACTGATTCTGAGTTATTGTTATTATGGTCTATTTTGTTATGGTCTGTGTCATCATAAAAAAGTTGAAAATTAGTGTGGGTTCTTGCTGGACTACTGCTGTAGTTTTGAAAATGGCAAGAACCCTTGTTCAGTTTAAATTATTCCTTCTGTAAGGATGTTGTCGAAATCTACTATTGCCCTGGCCTCTGCGAAAATTGGATCTATTTGACAAATTCCCTCTGTTGTGGTTATTAATCTGTCCTCTTTGTGGACCAAAATTTCCCCTGCTTCTAAAAAATCTGTTGTTGCCCCTGACCTGACTGTTGAAGTCTGGATAATACCAACATTTAATTGTTAAATGTGATTTCCCACAAATTAAGCAAGTGATGTTTTGTTTAACTTCTCCGTCATTTGTTTGTGCCCTCATATTATTTACAGTTAAAGGAGTCGCAGATAGTTTTTCAATTGTCTGCCTAAGCTCCTGCATTTGTTAATTATTTTGTACCTGGTTGCTAATTAGGGTGCTGATTTCGGTGGCAAAAGTGTTGTTTATCTGACAAGTGGGGTCATTCAAGGCACCCTCTACGTTTTTCGCAATGGAGATTGCTTTATCAAAGTCCTG